>CM053790.1:135973294-136170794 GCA_028749045.1 Cupressus sempervirens
GACAAGGCATACTAACGATGCATGATCACAACCAATCATCCTCTTTACTCCAATCCTAGACTGTACTAGCACTCAGGCATGGGCAAGGAAAGACAAAGAATCTTATTAGTTCATTTTACTCTCATTTAATGTAGTGTTATCACTTATTAAAATAACCTACAATGGGTTACTTGTTAGCCTCTTTAGGGCCTTAGCCTCTATTGCAAGCCACTTCCCAACATAACATACAAATAACCTACCCTAAGCTCAACAAAGCAAAAAGATCTCAAAAGACCAAATACCATACACTAGTTCTCTAAACAAGCAACTGACAAGTACCGAAATCACTTTGGTCAAAATACAAGGATCACTAATACGATCATCCTAACAGGACTGATCCAAGAAAGAACACATAAACCAAATCATAAAATCATATGTGATCATCAAAACAATAACTCCTGGCCTCTGGTAGACATCCTAAACTGGTCAACACTTCTAGATCAACCTCAAGCCCAACATAGAAGAAAGCATTCAACAAACAATGTAGTTTCATAGTTTTGTTTGATTTTGAAAACATACAGTTTGAGTTTATAGTAAAGTCTAGGTTTTCATTTTGTTGTATGATTTCAGTTTGATAAAGTTCACTATAATCCCCTTACAACTTAATCCATTTTCACATTTAAATATGAACGCATCATTACCAAAACTCACAAAATCGATGTCTCTATAAGGATCATCAATTTAAAATAATAGTTGATAAATAATTAGTAATTATTTAATAATATTAAAAGAAAAAATGAATCTCATAAATTGATTACCTTCTAACGTTCTATTAACAAATTTATTAATTAATAATTAAATTAATTAACTTAAATTGCTAATAACATATAAATACTTAACAACTAATAATATTTTAATAAATAAAAGAAAGCTTTTAATAAAATATATAATTATCAAAATTTAATTTAATTAAAATTTAAATAAACTAAAATTTTAAATAACATAAAAATTTTAATAAATTTTCTTTTTAATAAAACATCACGTGTTTTAAGGCCCACTAGCCTACTATTATAAAGCGATCATGTCATAGTAGGCCCTACTAAGGTCACAATAGGTCCTGCGTAAGCAATACCTACTGTTGTTGCAACAAGACTGCTACAACAGTCCATTTGACGTCGGTAAGGACAATAGTGGGGAGTGGGGGGTTCAATGGCCCTGCCCCCAACCATATATATATATATATATATATATATCAAAACAGCCCCCCCACCATCCCCCCCTTCCCCCCACCCCAAATAATTTTATATATATATATATATTTTAAGAAAACTGTGAATAATATTTTGATAGGGAAAACCTAATGAACCAATCAATTTTGCATTCTAAAAAAATTCAATTACTTTTCAAAACCCTTTCTAATTAAAATACCCCAATTGATTAAAATTCACAAAACAAGGGTTCTAAAACTCAATTTCTTGAATACAAATAAATTTGACACAAATAACAATAAAATTTACCACAAAAGAAATTTTTTTTATCGGTAAACGACCAAGGCCATGATAATTTTATTAATAATAAAATAAATAAAATACAATATAATTCCATCATTCAAACGAGCACTAGTAGGAAAGAACAAGGAAAGAAAACCTCTAGTCTTGCCCGAGACCATGGTCCTTTATTATTACATCGTAAAAGGCGCATACCCCAATCAAATTGACCTTAATTTAAATATTACAATATAAAGATCTTATTTAAACTAGAAAATTTGAGCTTATAGTTCCTTGATACAACAAAAGATCTCTCGAAGAAGATTTCCAACACTTCTCTTTTCGTTCTTGCTTGGATGCCAGATACGATCATCCCTGTCTAGCTAACTTGCCAATCAAGCTTGTTAATAATAAACATGCAATAAACTTAAGACAAAAGGATGTCTAGATCTGAACATATAATTACTAAAACCATTATAATTGACATAGCTTTTACTAATTTAAAGAGATGTTTGTATTCTCTCTTGAACTTATCAACATATTATTAATGTTTAAACCTATATTAAGCATTACATAAGAGGATTTGAAAACAATCCTATTTTACCTCATATAGAAATTAGGAGATAACACAAACACACAACCATTGAATCCCATCTAGTTCAAAGGAAACTTTCAATAGAAAATCGATCTATCTAAACTAACTATGCTTACCGACCAAGAAACATAAGAGAATCTGAAGACAAAGGGGAGCTCACCATCACCACCTCTATCCATCTACCATACTCAAACAATCACAAAATAGGACAATACGAAATAGAAAACTAACCCAAAAGCTATTCAAAATAGAGGAGAGCCCTTCTAAATATAAATATTATACTAATTAAGAAGATATAAGTTTATAATCTGCGATAAGAGAAAACTGAGACATGCTTAGACTGCTAGACAAATTGCCATCTAATATCAAATTAAATAAATAAACAACTGAATTCCATCACACCATACTTCTAAGAATGCAAAATGAAGCTCTGAATAATAAACCAAACATAGATACAAGAAACTCTGGGAACCAAAATCCCATGAGGGTAGAGGAACCCCAAACCAAATAATATTCATAATATTCATGAAGTTTTGGCTGTATGCATGAATATGCGGCCTATGCTAACACACACACTTCAACACGGTCTTAATTTGCGGATTCATCCCGGGATGAACATTGGATTGTTCATCCGAAAATCAGTCGGCAAGGCGACCTATTGCCTTCTAGCTAAAGGGAATTGCTTGTTAGATATCATCATATTTGAGGTGTTTAAGCAACTAGGCCCTCTAAGAACGAAGGATTTAAGAAATGAAATTAATCTATATGATAATGCAGATTAATCTAGAATGAGAAATGCATTCTAATCTAAGAACAAGTAAAGGAAACTAGATTAATCATATGCATATTATGCTAAATGAAATTAAGCTAAGGATGCAAATGTATGTAAAATATGAGCAAATGTGAGTAAATCTGAGCATGAATTCCAGCAGCAATTTGATGCAAATTCCAAATTCATCCTCCCCCAAAATGAAGAGATGATGGTCTCTTAAATAGACTTTCCTAGAATCCATCAACGGTTGAGATCGATTTCAATCAACGGTCAGGATTGAAGGTGAAGTTCAGTCATAAAGGAAGATTCCCAAATTAAAGGGAGTTAATTGATTTAATTTGAGTAGAATAAGGAGTTAACTGATTTAATTCCTTTTTGATCAATAGTGAACTGGAAATTTTCCTTTTTGAACTGAAGAGAGATTTTGGTGAGATATTTAATTTAATAAAATGAGATATACTCTCATAATTACCTTTTCTATTTAATTAAATAATTCTTTAATTAATTAGAGACACTTTTCTTATTCAATTAAATAACTTCATTTAATTAATTAGGAATGGCTTCCTATTTAATTAAATAACTTTGTTTAATTAATTAGAAGTAAATACTCCCTTTAATTAAATAATTTCATTTAATTAATTAAAATAGGCACATTTATTAAATTAAATAAATTTAATTCCATAGTACATTAGCCTTAGGATATAATTTAATTTGATTGAAGTATAAATACTTAGTAATTAAATTAAATATTAATCAATAGGTTTAATGTGACTAATATGAGTAAATACTATAAGAATTAAATAATAAGCATAATGAATGTAGATTAGGGTTTTCTGCATCTAACAATTAAGTCAAGTAGCAAGTAGCCAAATAAGAATTTGCCTAATGGAATAGGTCTTTAGGATTGGTCAGAAATAGACCAAAATTGGTATCATGGCAATGAGCCAATTTTGGGGTATTACGCCGACTAACTTAGATATTCAAGATTTGCTCATGGGACATCGTGAAACCCATGCCAAGATATTAGGCTGGAAAAACTGAAACCAAGCATGATAATCATAACATAATAGCAACATTTAAATATCAATAGAAAACAAAGTGCCTTAGAGAATTGCAAGAAAGATAATCCTAACCATTCATATCAGGATGCCATAAATCCAACTATAATTAGTGAACATCCACTCATAACCAGGTCAGGATAGCAAAAAGATCTAATCAAAACAAATAACCAAAGGCCATGAAAACCTCCAAATCGAAAATAACCATAAGCATGATAATAACAGAGTTTATTGCCATCTGAATTAGCAAATAAACATATACAAAGGGGAGGATATATCAAAAACCTCCATGCATCTATATTTAAAGGGTTATAAACAAAAACCCATAGCCCAACGCTATTTTCAAAAGACCAAAATATCCTAAACACATTGTCCATTAAATATACCCATAACAGGGATCATGAAATTACCAAGCCAGAGAACAAAGCCCTAATACAAAATGCCTCCTAACCAACTTTCCAGGAACATCAAAAGCTACCCGCCAAAACACCTAAGAAAATTTTACTTCCAAAACACCATAATGATTTTAGAAATGTCATTTGGATTCTCTACATGGAAGTTAAGTGGAAATTCAAAATCAAACTTAGCCATACTGGTTTTCTTTGAATTTGGAGTACAGAATTTTAGGGCTTCAAGATTGTCGAAGACCACCCTGGGCTGAATATATACATTAAACACATTGAGATAATTGGATAGCCATTATCTGTTCTCCTCCACAACAATACCCCTCCACTGGAGAAGGAATTGGATACTAGCCTCCATCTTGGGCCATTCCTGGTAAAAGGCTAGGTTTTTTCGTATGATCAAAGAAGGACGACGATAGGAAACCTCCAAGTCTGGAGACCCCAACAGAAGATCCATGTATTTCTTTGGAAGAGGAATGCACAACTTGTCATCTATGCTCCTGATGGCCTATTTGAGACCTTTCCTCCAAATTGGGTCAAAGATACTACAACAAAGCCTAATAATGGCCCACAGCTCCACCCTGGCTCTTGCCATAAAACCAATGAAGGAGCCTATTATGTCACTATTTGTCCTCCATGTAAATTTATAATAAAAAACCCCTTCACCAATGGCTCTTCTTACAACAATCCTTGTCATATCATCCACTAGTTTAAGGATTCTACTCCAACGCTCCGGTTTGACATTACTACGAAATGTCATGGTGCACGATTCTGAAGTATGGAAAATGCAAATATTGGAATCCATGACCAGGGAAGAAAGAGTCAAACAATAGCAAAGGGAGATGATACCAACGTATTAAAAGCTAAGGCAAACAAAGAACCTAGAAGCCCAATCTGGCATGACGTCATGTAATGATGACACCAACAAAATGAAACATGGGCAAGACTTGAAGGATGAATAATGATAGAACGATAAAGAAAAAACCATGAAAAAGGACAATCAGAAGTGAAAATGGAGATGATGCCACCCAGCTCAATGATAAAAGAAAAGGGAGGGCAATCAACACTCAAGGCAAAATAAATAATGATAAAATAAAAAATATTGAAGAGGCAAATCCTAAGCTAAAAGAAAATTGCACGAGAAAAAAAGATCAAACCCTAATTATATAATTTAAAGTTAGAAGAAACCTCATACTATGAAGAATAATAAAATAAAATAGAGGTCGAGTTAACTAGGATGACCTAGGAATTGAAAAATAACTAAGATAAACGTGTGAGCGATACATCCTAGAAAACTTGGAAGTTAACACCATCAGCTCCTTTGTTTTCTAAGAGTCTGCCTTTTGATTACCTTCTCAAAATATATGACATATTCAACTATCTACAAACCAATCTAGAAGATCAAGGACTTCTTCCAGCTTATAATTAATGACCCAATCAGGGGTGGCACATTTCCTGACCGCATTTAGGATGATCTGTGAGTCACCCTCTATGATAACTCTAGATAGACCTAACTTATGAAAAAGTTGCAAACCTTTATCCAAGGATTCTAATTCTGCCAGATTGTTGGAGGTAGGTTGAATAGACATGGCTTTTTTGGCTATCCAATTGCCTATATCATCATTAATGATACAACCAATTCCTACCGTACCTGGATTACCTCTAGCTGCATCATCAAAATTGAGTTTAAACCATCCTTTTGGAGGGGGAGACCATTTGCATCTTTCCCTAGCCTCCTTGCTTTTCTTGTAATGGACTATAGGAGGGTTAATCAGGTTAATCCAATTCTTTTTCATCTAACCATCCCAGATAGAGAAAGAGCCTTCTTTTTTCCTGGTGTTTCTGAGATGGGAATTAGTTATTTCCACTATGCTAGCCTCAATTTTTAATAATAACTCTTCTAGTTTCAATTCTCAGTCTCAAAAAATGCATCTGTTTCTTTCTTTCTAGATTTCCCATGCCAAGATGGAAGGGCGCATATTCCAGATTTTATTATAAATGCCTTTAACCAAGTTTGAGGGCCAACCTTTGAGAAGGTCAAGGAAGGATTTCGACAAAGGCATTGACCACCCTAACCTAAGTTTGAGCCATTCCCAACATACTTGGGAGAATGGACAGCTATATAATAAATGGTCCAAGTCCTTGGTGTTATGTTTACATAACAGACACATAGATGGACCTTGAAAGCCAAGTTTACATAACCTATCTGCCGTCAAGATTCTGTTCTGAAAAGCCAACCATAAAAAGAATACTGCCTTGGAAAGATGGGCAACGTCCCAACAAAGATTGAGTGAAATTTCCACTTTATCCCATTTTTGTGAGTGTATCAAAGCTTTGTATCCATTTTTCACGCTATATTTTCCATCATTTGATACTGCCCAGATAAGTTTATCTTTCCTCTCAGATTGCTTAATTTTCCTATCTATCAAAATCTTTCATAGGCCTCTATAGCAGCCGAATCTACTTCCACACCTTCCAAAGGTTTCCAAACCCATCTAGAGATACCTTTCGTAGTAATCTTTGTCTTGTAGTTACTGACTTTATTTCCCCATAGAATGACTAATTTTTTTTGAGTTCCTTAGGGATGGATCTAGAATCTATTGGAGGGTGACTATCCCAAGAGTCCTCCAAAAATAAGGCCTCATCACCCATACCAACATCCCATGTTAGATACTTGCAGACCAATTGACAACACTTAATCATAAAATTCCAACTTTTAGACCCTCTGGGAAGGTTCTTCATTCTAAAAATTGATAGGGGATCATCCGCATTAAGATATTTATTATATAAAATCTTAGCCCACTTGTGATCTCTTTCCTTAAAGAGATGCCACATTAATTTGGCACCTAAAGCTACTATTGTCATAGAGGTTTGTACCCTTGTCCAAAGTCTTACCTAAGGACAACCTTGTGAAATATGGAAACAACCTCCAAGCTATGGGACTTGAATTATGAGGTTGAATCTCAGGAGAAGGCAAGCTTCCTCTTACTATCAGGGTGCACCTAACTACTCTTGGAGAGGAAAAGGGAGAAGGAATGCATGGAAAGAAAATCTACCTATTTTAGTCTAAGGAGGTGATGCACCAAAATAGAGTGTTCAAACCAATCTCTGCCCATACATGCACTATTGAACCATCATGACACCAAAAGATATACACATTCAAACTTGTTTTAATCTAACAACCACATGCAGATCAGAAAACCCAGATGAATGACACAAGGAAAGAGAAGATTCACTTATATATCATTCGTAGGCCAAAAGAGATACAGTCATGCAGATTGCAGATATCCACAAAACACCAATGAGAGGCAAATAGTTCTTGCACTTTACATCAATGGCTAAAGGAGATAAGGCAAAATGCCATACAGTTCAGAGGCAAAGGGAATTTACACTGAAGATTTGCAGAGCAATATCAGAGAAGTCAAAGAAGGGTCCAATCTTTACAAAAATTGCCTTTATAGTGCATTCATAACTGAGATGTCCTCTTATTGAAGTTACTCGACAACCACTGCCATTAAGTCTTGCAGAGAATAATCATGGCGATCCAGATGTAATGATATTTGATCTTCGTTGGAACATGCCTTGAGATGACAGAAACAGTGCCATAAATAGTTTTGAACAGGTAGATAGATCGGATAAAAAATGGTGGAGTGTTCCTCTTTGTCTTTTGAGCTTAGCAATTATCTCGGAGTGGTTGGCATTGATCACAGGGATCAAATTGTGCGAGAAAACTTTGAATTCCTTCATTTCTAACTCATGAATCATCAAGGTCAGCAGGTCAACTGGACACTGTGATGAGAATGAGCCACGTGGACCAATGGTCTTTTATCTTTTTGCCACCTCGCAGGGTCTTCCCAAGTTGACCATCCTTTTTAAACTAACTGCGCCACCCCAAAACCCTGACTGTGGCGGTTCATTAATTGTTAGCACTGTTGATACCCTAGCCAGGTCGCTGAGACACGTGCCCTTTAGGCACTTTCCCATAATTTTTATTCTCCTCGCATCTTGATAAAGTAAGAAAGCCCTGGTCGTTGATCTCCACAAGATCAACGATCAAGAAAATCTTTCGTACTTGCACTTGCTCATATAATTTGGGCCCATGACACCTGGCACCACCTTGGCAACTTGTTCAACAACTCAACATGACACGGCACCATCTAGAATCACCTGACGACTCACGAAGAGATAGGCCCCACAGGGACACACGACAGCAAAGTGCTTTCCTGCAATATTTAAAATCTTCACATCTTGATAATGCGGGGAAGCCTCGGCTGTGGATCTGTTCACATCGGACCGTAAGAATTCTTCATGCATCACCCTGTGAGAAAGGTAGGCCCGTGACGTCATCTGGGACAGGTGTCACCAAAATGCTTCCCCGCATTGTTTAATCTTCATGCAACTTCATAATGCGGGAAAGCCCGGATCGTTGATCTCTACGAGATCAATGATTGTGAAATATCCCCATATACTACGTTTGTCCCCTCGAAATCCCTGGGCCCCAGAGATACTCAGCATCTGACCTGGCAATCAGCTGGCATCGCTCTGCAATATGTGGAACGAACCCGACCCCACAAGGACATGCATCAGTGAGGCGCTTGCTTGCATTATTTAATTTCCTTACATCTTGTTAATGTGGGGAAGCACCAGTCGTTGATTTCGAGAGATCTGACGGTAGAAGGTACAACCAAAAACATGTGAGGTCGTGGGACAAGTGTCACAAAGGGGCATGCCCACATTCCTTCATCTTCTTGTAACTTCATCTTGCAGGCATGCACCAACCATTGATTTGATTTGAATCTACGGTGCTCAGAATCTATGCCTTTTAAACCTCTGTGAGATCAGCCATGACATCATCCAGATGCATGTCACTAGGGCGCTTGCCCACATTGTCAAAAAGTTTGATGAAGCTCAGAACGCAAGGAAGTGGGCACCAATCGATCTGCCAGCTCACCAGCTACCTTGTCCACCTTGCGGCCAACAAGAGGACATGGACCCACTTGCCACGCATCGTTAAGGGGTTTCCCCACAATGTTTAAAGGTCGTGCATTTTCAAAATGTAGGAAAGCGCCCACCGTAGATTTGTGCGAGATCTGATGGCACAGAAATTGCAGGCCTGCGAAGCAAAATTAGGAATAAAGAAATAACATAAGGTTTTTTTGTTCATTTTTTCAATATTTCCTAGGCATTAAAATAATGCAAAGATGGGAAGTAGCTGTTGGGTGTGCTGCATTTGAATTCAAATCTTTAGCGGGGCAAAAATAGGCAACAGCTACATTTTGCCATTGTAAGTTCTTAATCCCTAGCCCCTCCATGTCCTCAGGTTTACAAATATTCTCCCATTTGATGAGAGCCAATTTTTTATCTTCCTTACAATCATTCCAAAGAAAATTCGTGAGCTTGCCTTCAAATTTGAGGAGACGCTTGGAAAGAGGGAGACATGAAAGAGGAAAAGTGGGAATGGCAAATAAAACAAATCTGATCTTTTTGCTCTTTCCAACTACCTATCCTAACATCCAGTTTTTCCAAAGTGTTAATCCAAACCTTACTGGACTTCGAACCTTTCTCTAAAGCAATGCCCAAATATTTACAGGGAAACAAACCTTTTTTGTATCCCATAATCTTGCAAATCTAATATTGTACTTCAGGTTTAGTGTTAATAAAATGAATCTAAGATTTAAGCTCATTTACTTTTTGTTCGGATGCAACCATGTATGATTCTATGATGACCTTTAGGCTCGACACATTTACCATGAAAGATTCATCTTAAATAAAACTCTAAAAAAATAGATTTATCAGACACGAAGAAGACAAGAATTTGAAGAACAAAAATCGCTGTGTGAATAAACCACAAGATTCTACCTAAATCTGATGCTAATACGCAAATGCATGAAGCACACACGAAATATCTTTTGAAACCCTTCTTTTCGAAAATCTCATCTCCAAAATCCTGGTCCCTAATAAATGAACTCCCCGTCTCTTATAAAGAGTTCTCCCCTAAATTTAGGACTCTGATTGTGCAATCATGAGAGGGAAATCGTTGATCAATTATCTTTTAATATTTTATTACCTTTTAAATATTCATGCACACTTTTTGCAATTTAAAATATCTTTATTAAATTAATTTCTCTCTCTCTCTCTCTCTAATTAATTTTTGAAGTGTTTTTGATAAAACTATTTATTAAGTAATAATAATATTTAGCATTTATTTAAAAATGATCTCCTAGATATATTATTATTAAATTAAATAAATATTATTGCGCTCCAAAATTAGAATTATAACTTTATCTTTAAATTTAATTCTTTTATTTAATTAATTTCGCAATTTAGTAAATATAATCAAATATTGAAATTATCTTAATAATTTTCCATTAAATTAAATTATTAAATATTCTTTTAATTTGATTACATTAACAAAAAAAATCACCATAGACCCACAAGACAAACTATGAAAACTCATCATAAAATACAACATACTAGATCAAACTCAAGGGTTATAATCACAAATTTACGTCATATGACAAATTTGGAAGGGTAACATCTCAGATACTTACCCTACTTTTTAGGACAAATTGTTTTAAGGATAGGATTTATACTCGAGAGTTATTTACCCTCTCTTACCATTGAGATATTGCGATAGGGTATGCTCATCCTGGCAATTCAGGGAAGTCGATACTTGTTACTTGCAATCTGCATAAAATCCACGCATGTACAAACACATATATATTCCAAACTAAATAGGCAATGGCAACAAATGGTGCATCGTGTAGATCCCAACTAGCAAGTGACTACAACTCCCTTCATCAACTACATCAGAAACATCAAACATAAAGAAAACATACACATACAACATACACATGCAAGTATGGGGTAAGTATCCATAGAAAATGCATATAAATCATTCATCTAACTAACGTCATTAAATAATTGGAATCATTGTAAACAATCATCAACAAAGTATAATCATGCATACATGAAATAACTAGTACCAAAGTAATCTCATCATATAGTCAACTGAGTATGAAACAATATCCAATAATCTAAAAATCAAACACCGCTAACCATCAAACATAACATAAGTTGGCCTAAAAGAGTTTGGCAATAATAACTGAAAAGTAAACTAGGGGTAGGCACTACACATGGATTCCAAAAAAATGATTAGATATGCAAATTTCTCCTTTTCTTTGATGCCTTGGATGCTTGATCTCTTACTCCAGGACATGAGATGATAAATTATTGTTGAGGTATTGAATTACACTTTATTTGATTGAGTTTCTTATAAAACGAAGGAGAATAATTTACTTATATACCTCTCCACTCCATTTTGAGGCATTAAAATCAAAGCATGCCAACATGAATTTAAATGTTTTTGCTCAAATAAGGTGTTTGTTAGGTGGTTTCATATTGGGCCCAAGAATTAGGGATCGGGTTCCCTAGGTCAACCCACTCCCACTCTAGGATGCCCAAGGCACCTTGCTCCCTCCAATGTGGTCACAAATGGGAACTTGGGTTCTTACTTGGGGATGAGAAGCCAAAATTACAATCAAAATTGAGTTGCATCAAGCATGCTAGGTATAGAAGGCCTGAAATGCTAGAATATGATCTAGATAGGCAAGAAATGCAATTTCTGACCTTACAAAGATAAATATCATCACAATTCCATACAAGCTAAACTCTTCTATTTTCTTTTTCAAAAGTTAGTAAAGACACTCTTGTATGCTATTGACATTTAACAAATCAAAATAAATCATTACCGTGTGAAAGTAACAATACAATAATAAAGAGTAAAATTGCTATATTTTTACAATCAAGAAAATAAAAATCTCATAAAAGCGATGAGTTTCACATTAAGGAAGTTATGTAACATTAATTAAGATTTAGTTCCTAGTTTTTTATTCAATATTTATTGACCTATTTTATTTATATATAACTTAGTTATTTCAATAATATAAAATAAAGTACAATATTCACAAAAAAAGGAGGGGATATGAGATCACCCTTCACAAGTCAAACATTGAGACTATGGACAACAAAATATAAACAGACATAGCCTGCATAACAAATTACAAATGAGTAGAGCCTAGAACATAGGACATCACATTATTACACATGCAAGCTTTAATGAAAAGCAAAATATGTATACTAATAGAGTTGTGAGAAAATAGGACATCATTCCTCTCTTTCCATAAAGAAAAAGGATTTCCACTTTGAAAGCGCATTATATCTTACTAAACTTGAAGGGGATACAAGACCAATGCTCTGAGAGCCATATGCTACGAAAAAGGTTTGAATTCAGAAGGGGTGAAAGAAATCATGAATCTAACTCCACAAGTTTTTTAGCGTGAACCAAAATAAGCTAGGCAAAGTGGGCAAGCTTAAACTTAATAATGGTAGACCATATATTTAGGAGTCTATGTTGCCACCGATAATTCAAAAAAGGAACCTTGGGAAGGTGCATAAAGAGTCAACAATACCCCAATAATGACTCCTAACTGCAAAATGCGAAGTTGGGATCAAATGCCAACCTTTATATCGACCTATATTTTTTGAATAAGTGTGAACATGATTTATCCATACATCTAAATAATACTTCCAAAAACTTCTCAAATAATTATCACCATTAAAACTTAAAACTATTCGCCTTGACTTTGTGGTTAGTGGGAAGTGTTACAAGCTAGTTTGATTCCAACAAATTTCTTCGATTAGCTCTTGCAATTTTACTTGTTTGTGCAAATAAAGAAGATAACAAGGAAAATAATATGCAAGAAAATCTCTATATTTGATTGTGTAAGTTTTTTTATCACCAATATTTCAAATTATGATATATAATTTGAAATGTTAATGGTAAAAATCTCATACAATCAAATATAATGTTTTTCTTGAATATTCAAATAGATTGTGAAAACCTGATAGCTATGAAAGAAAATTATATCAATAAATAGAACCTTCTTGGAGACTTTGGATCCCAGCAATGTAAGCTAAAGAAGATAGTTGTGATTCTCCTTCCTCCCACTGCTAATACTTATGCTTACCAATCTTGTTTACATTTTTATACTCCAAAGTGTTACCTCACCAGAGAAGCTAGAAATATAACTATTTGCATCCACATTTTACTTAAATATATATAACACTATTTTATAAATAATAAATAAAACTATTCATCTTGACCCCTACATCTAAGAGTAGCATATCCCTAATTTAGTGGAGGGCCCATCCAAAAACATAATCCAAACATATTTTTTTAAGCATCCCCAACATCAAATGTATAGGTCCAACATTGTTTTTTCTCACACAAATACTACAATATATGCAACACACAAACAAACGTAACGTTAGTGCCACGTAGGACGCACGCATAGTATCTTGCCGCTTAAGCTAAATCTGCACCCAGCTAGCATTATTCCAAATTCTTCTCCAAATCTGCCAGCTGGCATCACAAAGCGACCTTCAAAGTGGGGTCCACACAACAATACTTACAATCGGAATTTTCCCTCCAACTCACTTTTGTCGGCCTTAAAAAAATCGCCGGCGAGGAATAGAGAGAAACCGGCATAAAAAGCAAAGCCTCGCCGTGAAAATTTAATATCGTTCGATCTTCATTCGTATTTCTGAGCCGTTAGATCAGTTTGACCAGAGTCGCGATTTTACTTTCACAGAACTTAACTGAGCCTGGTTCGAACCGCAGTGCGGGGTTCGGAAAGGAGGGTCCAGATTCGCCGGCACGTTGGACGAGCGGTGGGATTTGAGTGTTAGGCTGTATGTCAGTGGATTCCATGTGCATTTCATTTCGTTATAATTTGTGTAATTTGGAGTAAATTCGGCCGCAGGTCTTTAAACAGACTATCGAGAGACTTCTGCGATTTGTTCATTTCCTCACTGTAAACGGGCCGTCGTCAGGCGGAAAGCTAATCTACTGATCAGCGTCCCTCATTGTAAGGTATGCATTTTCCTTTTCTTTTCGCCTGTCAACTACTTACGGATTTCAGATTCCCTCTCTGTGTTTATGATGAGATTCAGTTTTTAGAGCGCTTTTGGTCTTTATAATTTTGTTTTGACGGTAGGATTCGATCCTTGGACCTCCGGCCTGATGTTTTTATTGGCATTGCGGTGTTTTTGTTCCTGAATTCTTTGTAAGCTTTTTGGAACTTTGCTTGATTATCGGTGGATTCGGATCTTCGTTGGGTATCCGAATCTGTTATTTCTGACGGGATCGGGTATCTAAAGATCCGATCTTTATTCATAATCGTGCTGCAAAACCCTACTTTGTTATGGCGCATTGGGAATTCAATCCTTTTTTGTTTATTTTTTTTGAATCGATAGTACAGGGTTTGTATTGCCTTTTTTCGTAATGTTTATGTTAAGGATGAATGGTCGGTGCACTCGATCATCAGAATTGCCCAAGGAAATACTTCTGTTAAGTATAAAATAACATATTATGTTTTCTGGCATTCTGATGTTGGATTACAGAGAGTGATCTGAAACGTTGATGATAATTCTTTTAGTCAATTGAATCCCTGAAAATTAAGGATTGTGGAAATCTTACAGGTTTGGTTTTGTTGTGTTGTGTCATAAGGGCTCTATTTTGTTGTTTTTGGAGAGGGTTTTTCTGTCTACTTGTAATTTATGAACGATCTTCCTCCTCATGCCATTTTGTAGTGTTGTTTCTTATCAGATTGTTTTTAATTAAACATTTTGAACATACAATTTGTTTTGGATGACACTGTTATTATGCTTGCCTTAACCATCTTGTTTCGTTGTTTTTCATTAGATGAGTGTTTATGTGCAATTAAACATATTCCCAAATAGTGGCTTGAATACCTCGTTTTGGCTTATTTTTCAGTGACTGGTCTATATGACTTCCTTCCTTCCCACTGGCCAATTTTCTGAGGAATCTAACCCGGCTGAGGATTTTAGGATAGCAAATGATAGTTTGATGTAGAAGTAATTTTGTTGAATGAATTTCTTTTGGTGTCTTGATAGAGTCACAGTTCCTTATTATTCTCAATTGTTGTTTTCTATATGATACGTTGTAAGATAAAGATTGAACGTGTATGAAAGTTGTTTTTATTTATGTCATCGTAGATTTGGATCGGATGATTTTCTTAGGTCATGCAGTCAATTTGTTTATTCATTTTACCAATTTCAGTGTTGCCTGGTTCGCTTTATTCCGAGCCTTCCCATATATCAGTAAATGGTTATTTTTGGTCGGTGCTCTGTTTGGGTCATTCTTGAATGCCTTTAATTGTAGAAATTTGAATGCCAATGTGAACCTCTTCTATGCCATGGATTAGGCCAACCCTGATTGTTATGCGTATGTCCATGATTGTAATAATTGTTTAATTGCCACATCTACATAGTAAAGACATTAATCTTTTTTCAACGACCATTTAGTTCCTTTGTTCCGAATGCTTATAGCTGCCTAACTTCCTCCATTGTAGACTGTACTTTTTTAGCAGCGTATTACAAGATGGCCGATGCAGAGGACGTTCAGCCCCTCGTCTGTGACAATGGAACTGGAATGGTGAAGGTGAGTTTTGTTAACTTCCGTCAGTTGACAGCTATTAAGTTCTGGCCATCATAGAAATTCTGTTGGTTGATATCATAGAGTTTCTGGGTATGTTCTGGTATAATTGCCATCCCACTGGTTCATATTTAGATGAAAAATACTGTAAAAATTAAAGCATTTTCCGTCTTTTCATGCCAGGCCGGTTTTGCTGGAGATGATGCTCCCAGGGCAGTGTTTCCCAGTATCGTGGGAAGACCTCGACACACTGGAGTCATGGTGGGGATGGGACAGAAGGATGCGTACGTAGGTGATGAGGCCCAATCTAAAAGAGGTATTCTCACATTGAAGTACCCAATTGAGCACGGAATTGTGTCTAACTGGGATGACATGGAGAAGATCTGGCATCATACTTTTTATAATGAGCTTCGAGTTGCTCCAGAAGAACATCCTGTTCTTCTCACTGAGGCACCTCTTAACCCGAAAGCAAACAGAGAGAAAATGACCCAGATTATGTTTGAAACATTTAATACACCGGCGATGTATGTTGCTATTCAAGCCGTTTTATCTCTATATGCAAGTGGTCGTACAACCGGTGAGTGTGTCTTCCATATTTTTGCAACATACAACCAATATTTTAATAAATGCTCTTCTATCCTTGAAATTGCCTTAGACTAACAATCATAAGTGCGGAATATGTATTACAGGAATTGTTCTCGATTCTGGTGATGGTGTCAGCCACACTGTTCCAATTTATGAAGGATATGCACTTCCCCATGCTATCCTTAGGTTGGATCTCGCTGGACGTGATCTGACAGATGCTTTAATGAAGATCTTGACTGAGAGAGGGTACTCATTCACCACTACTGCTGAGCGTGAAATTGTTCGTGATATGAAAGAGAAGCTTGCTTATGTAGCACTGGACTACGAACAGGAGCTTGAGACAAGCAAGACCAGTTCCTCCCTCGAGAAGAGTTATGAGCTTCCAGATGGACAAGTGATTACGATTGGTGCAGAGCGGTTTAGGTGCCCTGAAGTATTGTTCCAACCTTCTATGATTGGAATGGAAGCTGCAGGTATCCATGAGACAACCTACAACTCCATTATGAAGTGTGATGTGGATATCAGGAAGGATCTCTATGGAAACATTGTTCTCAGTGGAGGGTCTACAATGTTTCCTGGCATTGCTGATCGTATGAGCAAAGAAATCACTGCTCTTGCCCCGAGCAGTATGAAAATTAAAGTTGTTGCACCACCTGAAAGGAAGTACAGTGTTTGGATTGGTGGGTCAATTTTGGCATCTCTTAGTACATTCCAACAGGTAATCACCGGCAGTATTTTTAATGTTTCTTATTCTGTGATCTGATAAAATTTTATGTTTTATATCTACATGGAGTGTATCTAAATTAAGTGTAGATGCGAATGATTATTTTTGTTTTAATGCAGATGTGGATTGCAAAGTCAGAGTATGATGAGTCTGGACCGTCAATTGTCCACAGAAAATGCTTTTGAGTTCATTGTCTTCATGAATTTTGGGAGTTAGTGTTGCAGGGTTATAATGTTGCCGAGTATTTACTAGGTGAAGAGAATATAGGTCTGTTCTTGTTGGAGTTACAGCAAGTTCTGTTGTTAGTACTGCTATCTTTGTTTGTTTTATGGCAAGATTTTAGCCCAAAATCTGCTTCTTGTTTTTCATAATTATGTCAACTGTGTACTGGTTTGCATGGAGATGATTATTTTAAATCTCCACAATGACAGTTTGGATGACAAGATGAGAGTTTTATCAATTATATTTACAGCTAAATTTTACCTAGCAATGTTTTCATTTTAAGTGTATCAACAATATTTATATGTGGAATTTATTTTCTTTTACTGTTCAAGGCTTCGGAACTTGTTTGAATGGATTGTTATTTACAATAGCAGGTTGAGTTTCAATGATGACATTGCATAGAATGGAAGAGTAATAAAGTTCATTTAGAAACAAAAAATTCCATTTCGAGTTATATTTGTTCTTGTTATAATTTTAAATTTTATGGAATATCTGAAATCATATAATTGAATGTTAAAAATCTTACATGTTCAAACTTTAAAGCAAGCTGGGGTGAGAGATCTATGGGACAAAAACCTTTATTTGTTAAGAAAGAAAACCTTGAATCCCTTATATATTTTGCTGCCGTTAAATTGCAAGTGCTGCATGTATTGGTGCATTTTGTCAAAACGAATTTTATATCGGTACATATTTTTCAAATGAATATTAATGGTCATATAGGAAGAACAAGGTTCCCAAATGAGTAGAAATAATCTTATTGGGTCACAACTCCTAAGAACGTAAAGAATGTTTAAAAAATAAGATATTATTGTGTCACAAAACCAGAGAGCTTGATAAATTTTATCTGCTTTTACAAATAAGTTTATGAACAAGATAGTTGAAATTATGTATATCCAGGTCTGATCTAAAAGGACCTAAATTCGATTGTTAAAACTCTTAAATTGTTGATGTGTTCCTCAGCTTTGCAGGTTATGATATCAATAACAGATGGTCAGATGAATCCCAATAAACACTCTACTCTAGCATTGTTTTCAAAACGTAGACGACTGTTGCAGTGAAATATTGTAATTTGACAGATGGCAGCCTGGAAGGATATTAAAGGTATTGCGATTATGGTTTTATTTTTCTTGGAGTCTAAAAAAGACGCTGCCAGTTTCAGAAGATAAGAGTTGGGAGGTTCAAATACTTTAGAAAGTAGGATTTACTGATGCTTGTAAAAATAAGTTTCATTGATATACTTATAAACTAGAACTAGATCTATCTGATGGGAGTAAATAATATAGCGCCTGTCTATTCATGTAATGGAAAAGCATATCTGGGAGTAGATATTTATTGGATTTCACGTTTAATGATTTGATTTTTGTCTCTCTGATTTTCTGAGGATATCTACTGTTATGTACATTGTTTTCATACAAAAATACAAAAGTATTCAAATTAGATTGCAGCATTAACTATATGCTGAAATCTAATACACGGCCGGGTTTCAGTTTTTTCCTTGGCATAAAGGTCCAGCACAGTTAGTATAGTTCAGCATTTGGCATCTTAGTTATAATGGGCGCGTAGCTAGTGGGCAATCCCGGTTGAAGCACGTATATGAACAGGTGTTGTGCTAAGCTTCGTTTGATAAAAGTGTTGCAGGTTGCTACATCTGATCTGAGTTACCTATGCTTCGCTCTGTGCATGTTTGATGTTGTGTACGAACGCTTGGTACCTTTGTCTACACGTGGGTACATGGATGATTCGATGATGCATGCATGGATAGCTTTCCGTGTTGGGGGTGAAAATGTTTGGTTTTGGACCTTGTGATGGGTATCAAAGTTTTGTGAAGTGCCCAAGGAAGGTGTTCCCAAGGTGTACCTGCATTTTTTGATGCTCCATATGGTTTGGTTTTGGCGAGCACATTTCACTTGATACAAAATCTTGCATTGTTGCACAATGGAAAGTTGCTAAATGAAGAATCTTTCAATCTGTTCGTTGTAAGACTATTATGTCAGCATTGTTAGATCAGGTTATCTAGGTAAACACTAGGGGACATCTTATTTTGTTCACCGAGCATCAAGAATGCTTTTGCGCATGACAGTTCTAGGTGTCCCAGAGGTGCACTAAGTCAATCTGAACAACAATTTTTAGAGGGTGCTATCTTGGACCTCATGACAGGTATCAAAGTTACATGAAGTGTGCCCGAAATGTGTTCCTAAGGTCCAAGTGCTTGTTGCTCAATTTTTTGATGCTCCACATGGTTTGGTTTTGTGAGTATGTATTACGTGACACAAAATCTTGCATTGTTGTACATTGGAAAGTTGCTAAATGGAGCATCTTTCAATCTGTTCATCGTTAGACCATTCTATCAACTTTGTTAGGTCTAGTTGGATGGGTAAATACTAGGGGATGCCTTGTTTTGCTCACTGAGCATGGAGAATGGTTTCATGCATGCCAAACCTAGGTTTGCCTTTGGAACGACTCGCGAGATAATGGATCAAGTAGTCAATTTGATACACAAAGTTGAATGATCTCTTGCAAATCTGGTTCTAGTATTAAATCCACCTAAATACAATGTTCCAACCCTTAGATTTCACTCCTCAAACCAAATTACAATTAGAATCCACTCACATGTCATAGGGTATGCGAGAATAGATACAAGTATAACAACATACAAGTTACATGATAACATATATACATCAACTAAATAGAAGTCTCTGAGATAAGAATAATAATGATAATGGTATAACTATATAACGAGCATCCAACATTTCCAAATCTGAGAGGGACGCAAATGGTAAGAAGGCACTAACTCCCGACCATGTGGTCACTTAGTCAGGCTCCCACTCCCACCGTGCAAAGAATATAATGAACGACACACAAACAAATATCAAACCATAAAACAATCTTAGGCAAGGAATCCTGATAGCCAAATCTACTTCAAGGGTAATAAACTACAAAAAAAGGAAAGATAATCCAAATAAAAAAGACACTCAATTTAATACCATCACCACATATGAAGCCAACATACAAATGTCAAGTATAAATCAAGTATCAAAAATCAAGAGATAACATCAATTAAAGATATCCAATTCAAGTCAAAAGTCATATTTCAAAAGTACAACATCTAACAAATCACCAACTGTCATCAATGAAAGTAAATAATTAGCAATCAATACATCCAACTATAAAACACCACCAATAAATACGCCACTAGAGGCAAATACAAAATTTACGAAGGAGACTTAGACTACATACTAGGGAGTGTCATCACATGGTCAAACTACTCGAGTTACCCTGGATTGGTCTCTCATTAGACCTTAGACCCTGAAGCATTGAGTTATGTTGGATTGGTCATTCTAGACCCCAGAGCCTCAACTTGACACATATGGAACCAGAATACCCTCTTATGAAGATGAGACAAACTAGTCATACCTCTCACTAGGTATCATCCCATTCCCATCCTTAGCTTCTACAAGCACTCAAGGCATGGCTGAGACAAAATCTTTATCTTTTTAATGGTTTTAAAATATTTTAATTATTATGTTATCACTAATTACACAACTTACAATGAGTTACTTTGGCAGCTACTTTGGGCTTCGAGCCCCATTGCAAGCCATTCTCATAGACAAGCATCTAGACTACCTTCCCAAACTCACAAACCACAATTGTGTCTCATATCACAAAAATAATACTGATCAAATTTGGCTCCTTAACAGGCAACCCAAAATAACACTGGTTCTCAATACCCAAGTTCTCATAAATGCTCAATATCATAAAGCTCATAAGACATGAATCTCAATTCAAACAACAAATTACACCATGACATCAAAATAAATAATCATTAAAAAAATCTCAAAAATGTCTTTGGTGCACATCTTAACTTGGCCAAGTAAACAACCCACAAAGAAAACCATCACGAAAATAAACATTACAAAACTAAAAATAGAATATATAAGAAAACACACAGTTTTCAACCATATAGTTTAATTCTATCAATTTTTGTACTTTAATTTAGGTCATAATTAATTTGTATTGTGATTGCTTTTATGACACTTTTCCAAACATGCTCTACTTGGCCACCGGTTTTTAATTTGGCATCGACTCTTTTAGATATGTTTCAATAGGGGTTTTTAGTTTCGATGCTTTTTTGATATCTTTTTCTACTGTCAGAGTTAGGAGTTCAATTTTGCACTTCGGAGGACGTATCTTGAGCATCTGATCTCCGATTTGAGAAATCTTTATATCATTGGAAATGTCTTTTTGAGCTTTTTCCAATGATGCTGGTTGTTTTTTCATATTCTACTATAGGCACATTCTATTCAATTTTATGCATTTATGCATTCTGGTGGATAACTTGGTTGTTTTAGGTCCAGGGATCGATTTCGTTGCTTTAGATGATTCATCGTGACTTGTACTATTTATTGTATTAGTCTTATGTCTCTTTTGGCCTATTTAGATATCATTTGTATGCATTCTTGCAAACACATTGAGATAAAGTGCCTTGTTGCATCTATATTTTCGTTTCAGTTGTTTGCCTTTTGATTTGAGTAGTCTCATCTGAGGACAATCATGTAGATTATTGTATTCTTGAAATTCACCATATCTTGTACCTTATTGTACATGCACCACTCTGATAAAGTGCCATGGGGGGTTGATGTTTTGCCTTTGTTTGCCATCTTCCTTTGTCCAGTGAGTGTCCCTTCCGTGACATTAGCCTCATGACGTGTCTGAGATTGATCACTTTAGTACACACATATCTATTCTTTTGTGCATCCTGATCATAGTTCCTTGACATGCAGTTCTTTTGGCCCACTTTTCCAGTTGTCTGTCACCTCACCCTTATCTACATATGGGGGGGGGGGGGGGGGGGGGGTTCTTTTGTTGTTTCTCATACTTAATTGGTTCATTTGATCAACTCTTTAGGCTTTGGTATTTTATGCCATCTATATCTTCAAGTTTAGTTGTTTGCCTTTGTGTGCCTTCTGATTCGATGCATATTACAGTCTTCTCTATCTGATCAAGGTTTATTTCAGTGAAGGATCTTCAGATTAGCAATTACTTTTGATAGAGCTTTGCAGCTTCTACATACTCCACTGTTGTTCTACATGATCATCTTTTGTTCCTATCTTCTAGGACATTCCCTAGTTTGGAGGCTTCTTTAGTCCTTCACTAGTTTCTTTCAGCATGTTTTCCATCTCTTTTTAGAGTAGGGTTTTTCTCATGTGGTTTTCTCTATTTCTCCCATTCTCAATGATTTCGTTGTGCTTGGGTACCTCATTAGGCCTTTTTTGTTGGGACCAATTTCTTCTTTTAGTAGTAGTTTCTAGGTTTTTAGCTACTCCCTAAGTTTATCTTAAGCGGAGGTGTTAGAGTAATTAAATATTTTCTAATTAACTCTAGTCTAGTTAAGCTAAATTTTAGGCATCTAATAATTAATTCTTTTATTAATTATTTTGATGTAACTTAGGTTAGACATTTTTAGGGTTTTGATCTCCCTTAATTCTAACTAGATCTATAATAAAAATTTTACATGTTATCAGAGCTAAGGCTGCTAGGAAAATAAATGTATTTTTTTGTTTACAGGTATTAAAGATCGAGTTTTCCAAGATGGAATTTTGAGCGTCTGTCTTTATCATGCCATTCAATTATTTTGAGTAGATGCCACCAATTCTGCTTAGGCCCACAAGCAGAGGCTTGGATCGAAATGTTACGACATCAAAGGTTGGACATGATTTAGAGATAGGCCAAGATCATGCTCTCTTTGCATAGATCTTGCCAATATTTTCTTTCTAGTGATGCACTACTTTTGTGGATTTGTCATGCCTCTTGGTGTGAATTCTTCATTTGCTTCCATACTTAGATTTATAGATAACTGACACCTGTATTTTCAATCAGCAACTTATTCTTGCATGATTGAGTAGTGTCGTTAGGGTCGCTCATATAGACTCATGTGTTAGCTGCATCCTTGAATGGTAGATGTTTTGTCTATGTTCACCATTTATCCATTGTTTGTGGGAGCTATGCAGATTATTGTCTACTATAGCTTTGATTTGATTGATAGATGTTTTGCCTTTTTTTATTGTTCGAGTAGTGTTGTTGGGGACACTCATGCAGATTGATCTTGATCTTGATCTTGGTTTCAAAGGAGGTTCTTCATTCAACACTTTGGCGGTTATGATTTGACAGATATCCATAATATTTTTCATGTCACAAAAGAATTTCTCTCTGTAGATTTTAAAGCAAGGTTTGTAGATTTTCCCTCTTATCTCATTTATTTAAATTTACATCTATATTCCTTAGTTAGAATTAAGGGGGGTTGTTGATGTTATTAATTCTAACTCAATGTTTTAAGCAGTGAGATCCAGTTTGAACGGTGATATCGCAGTCTCTAGTCTTCTTTGCATGTTTAAACTCAAAGACAACTGGGTTAATTTTATCATACTTGCTCCGTCAAACAATTGAGCACTAGTTTCAGATTCCTATGTTTATGCATTGATTTGTTATATAAATCATGCAATAGTGTAAAGATTTTTTATGGAGAATACATTGAATCAATACATTTTTTAAATTCTCGGTAGCTTTGTATTTCTTCAATATTTTTTCCCTGGATGTTTGTTTCAATTCCTAACTAGATCTATAGCAAAATTTTTACAAGAACTAGCCACTATAAAAATGACTCCCTCATTAATATGCTGATAAAGATGTGGAGGAATCTATGATGTCAACAGCTCAAAATGATACAACATGAGAATCAGATGCAACTATGAAGAATACATATATTTGTATAACACATAATCAATTAATTTTTTTGGGTACCTCTATGAATTTAGCAATACGTCCTTTCATTGTGCGTTGTCAATGGTGAAGTTGCAACATTTAGACATCTAGTGTAAATCTATTAGACAACCATTCTAGTGTAGGAGCACCAAGAGAGCATGAAGGTCCTCCAAGAGAGCATCAAGGTACACTTGGGTCACCTAAGGGATCCTAACAATTAGAGGATGAATAAAGACCATGAAATAAAGTCATTTTGATATAGGAGCATCCTGGGTTGCCTTGTTATCCTGTTCATTTTTTTGTTCATTCTACAGTTGGTGCCGAGTTACTATAACACTCTTCATGTGCCGAGTTATTGTAGCATTCCTTCATGTGCCGAGTTACCTAGTTGATGTCGAGTGATGTCAAGTTACTAGTTTCCAATTGATGTCGAGTGCCAGTTTCTAGTTGATGCTGAGTGATGCTGAGTTGTCAATTTCCAGTTGATGTCGAGTGCCAGTTTTCAGTTGATGCTGAGTACCAGTTTTCAGTTGATGCTGAGTGCTAGTTTTCAGTGGATGTCGAGTACCAATTTCCTAGTGGGTGTCGAGTTGTCTATTTTTGGTTCTTAGTGGGAGCCGACTTGCATATTTAATTTCGATCGTAAATTTAATGATAGGATCTTGTGTTGGCCTTCCTCTTATGTAATGATTCTAGAATGATCTTTAAGCCATTTTGGCAAGTATAAATAGAGAGTTTAGGCTTAGAGTTAAGAAAGTTTTGGGGAGAAGTTTTTGGGAAAAAAGAAGTGGAAGAGAGAGCAGATGAGGGAGTAGAACTGAAAGTGCAAATTTGCAGTTAGATCTTTGAATGTGAATGTATTTTGTAATTGGCCGTAACCCAGAAGGCCTCACAGTTGGGCATGTATGAAGATATTCTTGATGAATCAATAAAAATAATTCACTCTTCTTCCTCCTTTGGTTGCTGTCCACTTGTGTTTGCTTCCGTTGTGTTAACTCTTGCAAGGTGGTTTGAATAGCTGGTTGAGCCTTTGGCCCTAGTTATTCATCCTCTTGCCTACGTCAATTGGTATCAGAGCTTGAGGTTCATCCTTGTGGAGATTGGATCATGTAGAACCCTGATTTGGATTTGGTTGTAGGGTGGCAGATTTGCGGATTTAACCTATAACTTGCAAAGGGTTACGATCTTGCAGGAACCTGATTTGTAAAGATGGTTCGTGGTAGAGGAAATAATGTTGATAATGCTATATTGGATCAATTGAGACAAATTGCAGCTAGATTAGATGCTATGGAGACAACCCAGAGGAGAGGAGCACATCTTGATGATGTAAGTGATGATGAAGCAGCAACACCAAACCATTATCCAGAACCTGAAGGAGATCAAGATGAGGAAAGATTGTTGAGATTATTGTCTAGAGCGAATTCAAAGCCTGCTATAGAAGTTGTTCCTTGTGATGGAAAATTGGACACCGATGCTGTGTTGGATTGGATCTCTGATATAGAGAAGTTCTTTGAGTATGAAAACACTCCTGATAATAGAAAGGTGAAGATTGCAGTCACTAGGTTGAAAGGTCATGCATCACTATGGTGGGAGCACTTGCAAACTGATAGACAAAGGAGAGGAAAAGAGAAGATCAGAACTTGGCCAAAGATGGTGAACAAGGTAAAGAACAAATTCCTTCCTGCTGATTACCAAGTTAGCTTGTTGAGAAAGATGCAAAATTTGAAACAAAAGGATATGACTGTAAAAGAATATACTGAGGAATTCTATAGATTAGACATTAGATCTAGACATGTGGATGGTGATGTTGAGAAAATTGCAAGGTACATTAATGGATTGAGATTTGGAATGCAAGATGAAATAAGTTTTGTGAAGCTGGAAAGTGTAGAAGAAGCATATCAATATGCCTTGAAAGCTGAGGAGATCTTGACAAAGAAGCATGAACAAAGACAGAGAGGTAGAGGTGGTAGATTCTAGAGAGGCAGAGGTAGATCTTATGGAGAAAGTGGCAGATCTGACAGTTCTATGCAAGATAAAGGAAAATCTGAATGGAAGAATGATGACAAAGGAAAGACTGAATGGAAAAGTGGTAATTCTTACCGAGGAGGCACTAATTCTTACTGAGGAAGAGGTAATTCTTATTCTAAAGGTGGATTTCATGGTAATTGTTTTAGATGTGGCAAAGAAGGGCATAGATCCTTTGAATGTAGATCTTCTAAAGGTGGGCAAAATAATAGAAATGCTATGATTCAAGAAGACATTGAGAGTTCACCAAGTGGACTTGAGGCTAGAGAAAATTTGATGGTGAGAAGAACCTTATGTAATAAGGGAGGTGATGAGGAACCTGTTTTAAGGAGAAGTCTTTTCATTAGAAGAGCTAGTTACAAAGTTAAAGTTACAGTTACAGTGGAAGTTCTACAAATCTGGCATTAGAAGAGCTAGTTACAAAGTTGCAGTTGTAGAGGCTGAAACATTCCAAACCTTATCATGTTTCATGGATCAAAGATGAGCATAAGATATTGGTAAGTGAGTAATGCCTTGTGAAGTTCAAAATTGGACATTACTTTGATGAAGTTTTGTGTGATATTATGCCCATGGATTGTTGTCATATTTTGTTGGGTAGACCTTGGCAATATGATAGATATGTTGAACATGATGGAAGATTGAATCAATATACTCTTTGGGTAAATGGGAAGAAACAAACATTGTTGCCTTTGATCGAAGGTCCAGATGAGGTTAATTGTACTACTGTAAAAATTTGCATGGTTAATGGGAAACAATTTGAAAAGGAAATGAAAAAGAATCAAGTCTATTTTGCTATAATTCCAAGAAAACTGAGTTTTGTCAATGGAGACTGAGTGAAGGAAAATAGTGTTAACCGAGTGCTAGTCAGTGGTGACCGAATGATAGATGGTAGTATTGACCGAGTACTAGAAGAAATTGCAGAGTTGTTGAATGAGTATAAAGAAATTATTGCTGATGATATTCCTGATGGTTTACCTCCAGTAAGAAGTATAAGTCATTGTATGGATCTGATCCCTGGAGCTAGTTTTCCAAACAAAGCACCATATAGATTGACACTTGTAGAGAATGAAGAACTTAATAGACAAGTGCATGAGTTGTTGCAAAAATGTTTGATCAGAGAAAGCTTGAGTCCATTTGCTGTACCTACTGTATAGCACCTAAAAAGAATGGAGAATGGAGAATGTGTACTGATTCTAGAGTCATTAACAAGATAACAGTGAAATATAGGTTTCCTATGCCGAGGATGGATGACATAATGGATTGTTTGAGTGGAGCAAATTATTTTACCAAGATTGATTTGAAGAGTGGCTATCATCAGATCAGAATCAGAGAAGGTGATGAATGGAAGACTGCTTTAAAGACAAAAGATGGTTTGTATGAATGGTTGGTTATGCCTTTTGGTTTGACTAATGCACCTAGTACTTTCATGAAGTTGATGAATGAAGTTCTGAAAAGATTCTTGGGTAAATTTGTGATTGTTTATTTGGATGATATTATGATATTCAGCAAGACTAAGGAAGAACATCTTGAGTATATTAGACAAGTATTGCAGAGGTTGAAAAATGAAAAGTTGTTGATTAATTTGAAAAAGTGTTCTTTTATGCAAGAGGAGATTGTGTATTTGGGATTTGTCATTTCAGCTAATGGTTTGAAGATGGATCCTGAGAAGGTTAAATCAATTTTAGAATGGCCTACACCTGAGAATGTGAGTGAGGTAAGATCATTTCACGGTTTGGCTAGTTTTTACAAAAAATTTATAAAGAATTTTAGTGTTGTTTGTAATGCTATGACTGAAACAATGAGGGGAGATAAAAAGGAATTCAAGTGGACACATGGAGCTGATAAGAATTTTGAGACTTTGAAACAAAAGGTTGATGAATTACCTGTATTGGCTTTACCTGAGTTCAACAAAGTATTTCAAGTTGAATGTGATGCAAGTGGTAATGCAATAAGAGATGTATTAAGTCAAGAAGGTAAGCCTGTTGCTTTCTTTAGTGAAAAGTTGAATGATGCTAAAAGGAAATATTCTATGTATGATCAAGAATTTTATGCCATTGTTCAAGCATTGAAGAAATGGAGACATTATTTGATGCCTAAGGAGTTTGTGTTGTATACTGATCATAAAGCTTTACAATTCTTGGGAAGTCAACATAAATTGAATCAAAGACATATAAAGTGGGTTGAGTATTTGCAAAGTTTTACATTTATGATCAAGCATAAGAGTGGAGTTACTAACAAAGTTGTTGATGCATTGAGTAGAAGACGTTTTTTGTTGACTGAAATGAAGTTGAAATTTTTGGTTTTGATAAAATGAAATAATTGTATGATGTTGATCCTGATTTTTCTAAGGCGTGAAGAGAGTGCAAAGCACCAAATTTGACAGATCACATAAGTAAGTATGATGAGTATTTCATTGAAGAATGTATGTTGTTCAAAGGCATCCAGTTGTGTATTCTTAGAAGTTCTATGAGGTTGAATTTGTTTAAGGAAAAGCATAGTGGTGGATTAGTTGGACATTTTGGAATTGATAAGACATTGAGTTTGCTGAAAGAGAGGTATTATTGGCCACAAATGTATAAGGATGTTCATAAATTTGTAAAGAGTTGTGGAGTTTGTCAAGTTGCAAAGGGAGTGAGTCAACATACTGGTTTGTATACACCTATTACTATTCTTAAGAAACCTTGGACTGACATTAGTGTGGATTTTGTTCTTGGATTGCCTAAAACAGTGAAAGGGTATGATTCCATATTTGTTGTAGTGGACAGATTTTCTAAGATGGCTCATTTTATACCATGTAAGAAGACATCAGATGTTGTGCATGTTGTTGAACTTTTCTTTAAAGAGATTGTGAGATTGCATGGATTACCAAGAAGCATTATTTTAGATAGAGACAGTAAGTTTGTTGGTTATTTTTGGAAGACTTTGTGGAAGAAGATGGGTACTGAGCTGAAGTTCAGTTCTACATTCCATCCACAAACAGATGGACAGACAGAGGTTGTGAATAGAAGCTTGGAAAATTTGTTGAGATGTTTAATTGGGAATAAGCCAAGTAATTGGGAGATGGTATTGGCACAAGCTAAATTTGCATATAACAATTCTATGAATAGGAGTACAAGGAAGACACCTTTTGAGATTGTTACTGGAATGCATCTTAGAGGTATATTAGATTTGAGAGATGTTGTTGGTGAAGAAAAGAAAAGCGCTGCAGGAGAAGAATTTGTTGATTTTATGGAGTCCTTGCATAAGAAAGTGAAGTTGAGGTTGGAACAAAGCAATCAAAAGTATAAGGAGAATGCTGATCAGTCTAGAAGAAACCATGATTTTCAAGTTGGTGATGAGGTGATGGTTCATCTAAAGAAAGGAAGATTCCCAGTTGGAACATATAGCAAGTTGAAGATGAAGAAATTTGGACCTTGTAAGATCCTAAAGAAGTTTGACAGTGGTAATGCTTATGAAGTTGAGTTACCTAATGACATGGATATATCTCCTATATTTAATATTGTTGATTTGTATAGGTATTAGGAGTCAGAGGATGAAGTTGTTATACCAGATGATTATCCTAAGAAATAGATTGAGGAAGTTGAACAGATATTGGATTAGAGAGTTGGCAAGAGTACAAGAGGAAAAGATTACTATGAATATTTGGTGAAGTGGAAGAACAGACCTATTGAAGATGCTTCATGGATTTCTCAATTTGAGTTGGATTCAGCTTAGGTTGGGACATCTCAATGATTCAGGAGAATTATTTCTTTCAGCCTTGGTTGTCTAATGCAGGAGCACCCTGGGTTGCCTTGTTATCCTGCTCTTTTTTTTGTTCATTCTACAGTTGGTGCCAAGTTACTGTAGTACTCTTCATGTGCCAAGTTATTGTAGAATTCCTTCATGTTTCGAGTTACCCAATTGATGTCGAGTGATGTCGAGTTACCAGTTTCCAGTTGATGTCGAGTGCCAATTTCCAATTGATGTCGAGTTGCCAGTTTCTAGTTGATGTCGAGTGCCAGTTTCTAGTTAATGTCGAGTGATGCCGAATACCAATTTTCAGTTGATGCCGAGTGCCAATTTCTAGTGGATGTCGAGTGCCAATTTCCTAGTGGGTATCAAGTTATCCAGTGGGTGTCAAGTTGTCTATTTTTGATTCTTAGTAGGAGCCGACTTGCGTATTTAATTTCAATCGTAAATTTAATGATAGGATCTTGTGTCGGCCTTCCTCTTATGTAATGATTCTACAATGATCTGTAAGCCATTTTGGCAAGTATAAATAGAGAGTTTAGACTTAGAGTTAAGAAATTTTTGGGGAGAAGTTTTTGGGAAAAAAGAAGTGGAAGAGAGAGCAGATGAGGGAGCAGAACTGAAAGTGCGAATTTGCAGTTGGATCTTTAAATGTGAATGTATTTTGTAATTGGTCATAACCCAGAAGGCCTCGCAACTGGGCATGTATGAAGATGTTCTTGATGAATCAATAAAAGTAATTCACTCTTCTTCCTCCTTTGGTTGCTGTCCACTTGTGTTTGCTTCCATTGTGTTAACTCTTGCAGGGTGGTTTGGATAGCTGGGTGAGCCTTTGGACCTAGTTATTCATCTTCTTGCTTGCATCACATTTTGATCTTATCATGGTGTAATAAGTGTCTTTTGGGCTAATAGTGCATTATTGAGTCAAAAAAATGTAAAATTGTCAAAGAGTTGCCAACTTGAGCCCAGAGGGCTAAATTAGGAGTTTATTGGGCAAAATAGGGGTTTCATGTTTTTAAATATGTTATAAGGTTATTTGAAGACCATTCCAAGTGATATTGGATTCATTAGGTTTGTGGTTGTCAAAGTGGACAAGTTGTTGTCAGCTTGACAACTTTTCCAAATCACAAAAAATGCATGATCAATTAGTTATAACTGATCATGCTCAGTTTACCTTGGGGGATTTTTTGGTGTTTGTCAGTTTTAGGAGTTGGAATAGAGTCTATTTATGATTTAAATGTAAAGTAAATGCAGAATGGAACATAGGTTTGATCAATGTAATGATGGTTGGGCACAACTTGAAGGTGCATGGTGAAAGAGGGTTTGATGAGCAACAATGGGTATAGACCAACAAGGGCTACTTTTTATGTTGGCATATATTGATGTAAGTTCATTACAAGGTGTTTGAGCCAGTGGTTAGATGTTATGGGGTTTTGATTGATTTAAAGAAAGCCCTAGGTTAGAGTCCTAAAAAGGAGGGTTTTATGAATGAGAATGAAGATGAGCATGGATACTCGTATACACTTGAAAATGAATCAATTTAAACCATAACTTAAGATTTTTTCATAGTTTAAAGGTCTGGTAGCAAGAGGATATAGGAGTTTCTTAATAAGTAGAGGCTAATTGGGCCTAATTTGATGGGTGAAAGGTATTGGAATTATTCACCAGTTCAAAATAATCCATATTGAGCTTGGGTTATCTTTTATAACTTTGAAAAGGGTATCTGAAACCCTATTCAGTGTTGATTTTGTTTGGATAAATTGTGAAAATTGTTGATTACCTAATTTGGAGGGCCACTAGGAATGAGCCTAGAAAGAGTGATTGGGTCTTGGGAGTTAAAAAAATACCAAATATGGTTTGGGAACCTATATTCATGTTAGTTGAAATGTGTTGGAACACTTAGAAGGATCATATTCATCCATCTAAGTAGGGATCAAGTATTGGATCAATCAAGGGAGTAAGGGTTGTGCCTAGGGTTAAGAAAGAACATTGAAATTAGGATGTTTCATATGGGTCTTGGTAGATGGATGACATAGGTGAATTTGTTGAAAAATAAGTTTCCTATATTCTCTTAGTCACCTAAAAATCAAGGTTCTTTGTTGAGACCTTTCAAATGCACCTAGTTCCTAGTGGGTGTGCTAAGAAATTGTGAAATGAATGAGTTCAATTAGGACTCCTTGGATGTGTACTAGAGGTCTCTACATGACATTCATGTGAAAACTAATGTTATAAAGACAAACAAGTTAAAATGCATTAGTACATGTATATACCTTTGGGGAAAATGAAGTCACCCAAAAGCCATTTACCCCAAGTCAACATAACCATGACCACTTTGACTCTGCATATGATCATGTAATAAGCCAAATTAGTTAGTTATTCATTAATCTCTTAAATAAACATATTCAATTGAATCAAATTAACATGCAAACAAATATACCTCTACACGAGTGGTATCATGCCCACTCTCAAAGTCCAATGTAAAAGTTGATGGTCTACCACATAACTAATGCACATGGATAGAAGTTTTGAGTCAACTTTTCATATGATTACATAAATAGATGTATTAATTTAAATGAATAAATTGATACATACTTATGGAGTTGTCAACATGGCGTAAAATGAGGCTAAGAGATCAGTACTAGTGCTAGCAACACTTTGGCCCTAATTTTTGAACAACGTTAAGACATACTAATTTATTAGTCATTCATGTACATATGAGATTTAATCAAAATAATTTAAAATATAATTATTAATATTTACTTATGTATCAATGCTAAATGTGGCTTTGAGGAAGTCATCTATCATCATCCTAGTATCATCATCCTCTCTACTGGAAGTGCCAAATGTGCACAGAGCTCTACATGACATGCATATGTGACCTCTACTAGACTGATGAGGCTCATTCGCAAATTTATAACCAATCCACTCACAACATCTCAAAAAAGTGAATCCATGTAGTCTCAAGGACATCCACAATACATAAACGAATAACCTGCAAGAACATCTCTCATAAAAAATTTCCAACACTCTCCCAAGTTCTCCACAACCAACAAAAGAAAGAGATAAAGGAACAACCATGTCATCTTTCACATGACATACATGAGCACAAACTGGTAATCAAAATCTCTAACCAATTGGAAATCCAATGTAAGCAAAATTGAACATCTAGGAAGATAACCAAGACTAGAGAGTAACCATGCAAATCATAACCCGTATCATGCCCTTCTACACACACCTCTAGATGTAAACTATGCAAGTATGATCTCTCTATAAAACCCCAACAAGAAGCGACAACAACACCCAAACCATACCATATAACTAATCATGGATGTAAGCTTCTCACAAGAAGATCAAACTCATAAACCATTCCTAATACAATGAATATGCCCAATATAGAGCAATCTCCCAAACTCAACCAATATAATAACATATGCAAATGGAGATAACCAATGCTAAACCATCTCTCAAATGAACTGTCTAGAGCTAACTCATGTACCATAGCTCATGATCCATATCTATGAAAGACAAGCATAAACAAAATACACCTATGAGAAACAATGGGCTATACCTCTCAAGTAGTGAACCACCGAGTAGACCAAGATTGGGGAATGAGAATGTCATCAAGATATCCAATTCTCCAACCAAGACTCAACTAAGAACAATCTCCTCTCAAGTCCATATCAGGTGAATGCCCCTAAGACTTCTTGCTAAAACCAAACAAGTGTCCCAACAAATGCTTCTCTAATCCAAGAGAAATCAACATCACCACCATCTCTAAGTATCCATGAGCCCCTATAACCAATCAATCCACACCAAATCCACATGCAACATATAAATATTATGAAGTATCCAACTTATGATCAATGTACTCAATACCAGGAAACTAAGCCAAGATTATTGTCAAAGTTCCAACCATGCCCTCGAGAACATAAACATGAAAACATGATCTAAACCATCTCAACCAAAGAGATAACATGCTCTATATGAACATACTATAACATGTCACAACTCTAAATGCATATCAATACTATACCATGACATAAATTTGAAACCATCCTAACACCAAGGATAATATTTCAAATGAAAGCATAAACTACACCTTTCCTAAGAACCCTGTGAGTCCTCAAGAAGAAACCATCTCCACACACCATGAAGAAAACCATCTCCACATACCATGAAGAAACATCTCCACTCACCATGAAGATAACCAAGAACCACATGAGTCCTCAAGATCTAACCATCTTCACACACCATGAAGATAACCAAATGCACCATGCAAATGTCAAAGATTCTTTTGCATCAACAAGATCTAAGACAAACCTCCAACATTTACAAATGCTCAATAAATATATCAATGCCAACAAATTCCACTCAACTATGGTACCAAGTCACCTATGGCATCATAAAATCCATCTCTTACATGAATATCCTCCAAGTCTTCACTCACACAACCAAAAGTATCAGTACCAAGTGAAACCAAGATCTCCAAACCAAGAAAATAGAAACCAAACCAGGAACTAATCTTGCACTACCACCTCATCACTATCACAAGCTCTCACCAAACCATGTATCCAAGCTATCCATGGCATCATGATGAGAAACCATCCTCTAACCATGAGGATCAACCAAGGTATCAAACCATCAAAGAACTCAAAGTACACATCATGAGCTCCTCAAAGGAAACCAAATAACCATAATCCTCAACCAAGAAGATATACCACCATAACCAAATCAAGAATCCAAACCAATGAACATCAAGAATGTACCTTGTATATCCAATCATGTCATGCCAAAATCCATGGCACCATGATCACATCTATTAATTGAGCAACTAACTCCCAATGTGTCTAACCTGTCAGCATAAAATAATCAACCACAATTCTCCACCATGACTGTACCTGGTAACAACATCTCATCCCTTCTATATGAAGACAAATCAAAAAATTATGTGACTTAAGACATAGACAACCCAAATCCAAGCCACTAATCTAAATATGCATCAATAATGAAAGATCAATGGAAAAAGACAACCCATAACCAAGCTATAAATGCAACCTATAAGTATAGACTACTTACAACACTACACAACTTGTAGACCCAACAAGTCATCATGCATATCCAAACCAAACACTAATAAGCATATCATCATGAGACCAATATAAAATATGAACTGAGTATACAATGACATCAAATCTTAAATCTTCATAATATACAATGCTATAAACTCACAATGCTACCATAGTTAAGATATACCATAAACTATTCAGATTAATATATCACCAAATAAATTATGTCAAACCTTCGCCAAATTTGAACCAATGTGTAGAGCTCTCCAAGATCTTTCTATTGACTACTCGAAGTCCAAAATCTGACTCTATATGCCCAAGTTATGCCCTAATATATACTCAAATTAAATAACATCTAAGTTTTGGGCTCTTAAAACCTAGTAAAATGTCAAAATCAGACAACCAAACTTGACTAAATTGCAGTGCTCTAAATTAACTTTCCAATGCCTATAAGAAGTCTAAAATCCAATATCTAGAAAGAAAGTTATCACCATTTTATTAAGATAATCTTTTTACCATTTTCTATGTGATTTATTTTTTGTGATGAAAATTTTGACGAAATTAAATTTGACGGCCATCACACGCTAAACCTAAAAAATTCTTTAATTTCCTCTGAACATGGCCAATCTAGGGCATATTATATATCAAAATTTATAGATACATCGACCCAGATCCAAAATCATCGAATCATGGTGAGGTATGTTTTTACCTAGGAGGTCATTTATGCAAGCTCCCCCTAAAACCATCATTTAAATAAAACATCTAAAAAAAACTTTTTGTCCAACAATTTCACATGCCCAAAATCTACCAACATCCCATCATAATAGCAAACCCAAAATCCTCAGATCTACAATAAACAACTCATATATCTTGCCCTTTATTTTATCCTCTCATGCATTCTCATGGATTCAATCTAGGGTTACAATAATAAAACCATAGCTCTGATACCACTTGGAAGGAAACTTGCAAGAAAGAATATAACCTTTTCCACATAACCCATAATAGATCTGAAATATATATGCAATTGAAATCCACATGCAAGAGAATAGACAACATACCCACACAATTGTGACACAAGATATACCTTGGGAAACCTTCATTCAGGAAAAAACACTCAGCTTCCAAAAGCATCCATCACCATGTATTATTCAACAAAGACACCATTGCAATACAACCATGGAAGCCTTCAAAGCAATAGCTACAACCAAGCAATCCATGTGAACAAGCATGAATCCACATATCTCATGCCATGCTTCCAACCTTCACAAATGTTCACTTGGCTAACCTGTCAAGCCTTGTCCTATTCGACTCCTTCTCTTTTTGCCTTATGTCTTCTCTCACAACAACTACCCTTGTGGTTGCTTATATAGTTGCAAGTCTCACAAAACCACCAATTGGTATTACATAAACCATGTGCTACCTAACTCATTGACCCCACATTTAATATTTTAAATTTAATTCTTTTTCTCTAATATTAAATAATTACAAAAAATATTATCACAATGTTACAATACAACTAGTCAAGTATATCCCATGAGAATCTTTACATGTTGCATGTCCATTTAGGTGCTCCTAGATACAACATTACATAATAAGATAAAATAATACAATATAACAATATTATGCAATGTATGCAACACCCATTATCTCAACACAACTATGATAGTGGGTTAGATCATGGAGTTTCTTTTATCCTTGGTGATTCCCTTGTTCTAACTATTCAATCACTCATGCTCTTATAATAGTTTTCTAGATATGATATTGGTGGACGAGACATTTTTTATTGAGGTTTTCTTCACTATTTGTTATTGTTATTGTTTTTTGTGTGTCGTATATTCTATCTTTACCTCTTTCTTTTCCTTTTCTTTGTTTTCATTCCCATGTACATGGGTGTGTTGTTAAGATCCTCTATTTGGGAGTTTGCATCCTTGAACTTACTTTTGTCTCACCTTTTTGCAGTTTGCCTATGATTATCTCTCTCATCATTATTTACTTCTTATATTTATTCCTTTACCATGAACATGATCTTGTCTCACACTTCCATTCAAGTGAGGGTTAACAACATTGTCCTTAAAAATAAGCACTTAATTTGTGTTAATTTTGGGACCATGTTGATCCCACTCTAGTGCATAGGACCTCATATTGTAGTTAATTGCATATTTAATTCAAATATAAATCCTCCTCCTCCTTAAATATTTTAATACTCAAGGTTGAATCCATCTTCCATGTATTATATCCTTATTTTCACATATTCATTTTTCACCTGGGACCTATGCATTCATTTTTGGATTTCAGGATTGATCCAAATCTCTTGAAGAGTTGTGATTCTTACCACAGACATAAATAACAATTACATGTAAATATAAACAATATCAAAAAATAATAGATCACATAAAAAAGAACACAAGACACCAAGATTTAACGTGGTTCACCCAATCCCTAGACTACATCCATCAACCAACAAGTCTGATATTATTAGGATTCAGTGATTACAACTTGATTACAATTCGTAATCCTTTACAACTCAATATCATTGCAAGAACCCATTTTTGCATCACTCCAATGAAATAATCCCTAACCCTAAGCCCTTTTATACAAGTATTTTTACCACTTTAGGGTTATAATTAATTATTACATGTCGGCCCAAAATATCGATAAAATAGGGCCCAAAAAAATTATGGAGTATGTACAATACTTTCCTGACCAGTCACCATAATCTAACAATCTCCTACTTGGGGACTGATCAAGCTCCATGCTAAACAATAGTCTCCTACTTGGAGACTAATCCCGTAGCTATGCCGCTACTCCATGAGGCTCCCACTGGATCAAACCACCTTGGACTCTACTGTTCTTTTATTCATGTTCAGTCTAGAAGACCAACTAAAGTTGAAAAGGAGTTTAGCTTCTCCCTTATTACTACCTTTGTAAACATATCCACTGGATTGCCATATGTATGTATCTTGTCCAACTTTAACTATCCATCATCCAAAACTGACCGAATGAAATGGTACCGCAACCATATGTGTTTGATCTTTGAATGTAGAGATGAATTCTTTGCAAGATGAATGACACTCTTAACTATCTGTAAACAAATAATTATCCTTTTGAGGGTGTCTCAATTATTCCAAGAAGAACTGAAGCCATATCATCTCCTTTTTTGCCTCTTTAGTAGCAACATACTCTGCCTATGTAGTGGATACAATGTTAAACTTCTGCAACCTAGAAACCCAGCTCAAGGCTACTCTACCAATATTAAAAACATAACCTATAGTACTCCATCTGGTATCAATATCCCCTACCAAATCTGAGACAAAATAGCTTTGTAAAATAGTAGTAGATCCCCCAAAGTGTAAACTCTTACTAGATGTTTTTCTCAGATATCTGAGAATCCATTTAACTGCATTCCAATGCTCAGTTCCTAGATGAATCATATACCTACTAACGACTCTCACTACATGTGCAATATATGGCCTAGTACATACCATAGCATACATCAAGCTTCCTACAACTGAAGCATAGGGTACCTTTAACATCTTATCCTCCTCTTCTTGTGTCTTGGGACACATCTCCTTAGTCAACTTCAAATGACCAGGTAAAGGTGTGCTGATTGCTTTAGCATTCTCCATAGAGAAACATTGCAACACCTTCTCAATAAAATCAGCCTGCGATAGCATCAATTTCTTTTTCTTCCTATCTCTGCAAATCTTCATACCAAGGATTTGTTTTGCTGCCCCCAAATCCTTCATAGCAAATGCATGTGCTAAATGTTGTTTTAGCCTCTTAATATGATCCATGTTAGACCCAACTACAAGCATATCATCAACATATAAACATAAAATAATGTAGCTATCACCATCCAACCTCTTAAAGTGAACACAATGATCTAAATGACACCTACTATATCCATGCTCATGCATATAATTGTCAAATTTTAGATACTATTGCCGAGGTGCTTGCTTCAAGCCATATAAACTTTTCTTCAATTTTTACACTAAGTTCTCCTTACCTTTGACCTCAAATCCCTATGGTTGAGCCATATATATCTCTTCATCCAAATCAACATGAAGGAAGGCTATTTTAACGTCAAGCTACTCTAAATGCAAATCTTCAATAGCCACAATACTTAAAATAGTACGAATAGAAGCCATTTTAACAACATGAGAGAATATTTCATCAAAATCAATGCCCTTTTTCTATGCAAATCCTTTTACAACTAACTTGGCTTTAAATCTTTTATTTCCTCCATTCTCTTCTTTTAACCTATAAACCCACTTATTATGTAAAGCTCTTTTACCTGCAGACAATTTGCATAAATCCCAAATCTTATTTTTCAACAAAGAGTCCATTTCGTCTTTCATGGCAGACTCCCACTGAATCTTACTATCCACATGCACAACTTCATCATAACATTTAGGTTCACCAACATCTATTAGTAAAATAGAATACAAAGAGGGAGAAAATGATTCTAAAGGTCTACTTAGCCTTGTTGAATGTCTAACATTCATGGGGTTGTGTGGTATTTGTTGTTGCGGTTCTTGCACATCATGAGGAATTGCTGGAACATCATCTTTTGGAGTATCATCCAGCACTACATAATCATCTTCTTTCTTCTCATGTTCTTGCAACAGATCTTTGTACAACATTTTCTCATTGAATATGACATCCTTGCTTCTTACAATTTTATGATTTTCAAAATTCCAAAGCCTATAACCAAATTTATTAATGCCATATCCAAAAAATACGTATTTTTTTGACTTAGCTTCCAACTTGGTTCTATTTTCAGAATCTATATGAGAAAATGCTTCACAACCAAAGGTTTTGATAAAACAATAACTCAACTTCTTACCAGTCCATGCTTCCTCTAGAATACCACAGCCCAAAAAAGTAGAGGGACCTTTATTAATCAAATGTACAATAGTATTGACAATATCCACCCACATGTGTAAGGGCAACCCAACATGCAACCTCATGCTCCTTGCATGTTCCATTATAGTCTTGTTCATGCGTTCAACCACTCCATTTTTTTGTAGAATCCTTGGAACAATTTTCTCTCTACAAATACCATTAGTGGAGTAATAATCTTCAAATTCATGACTACAATACTAACCACCATTATCAAATCTAAGACATTTTAATTTCTTACCAATCTCATTTTCAACCAAGCATTTCCATTTCTTAAAAGTTTGAAATACATTAAATTTTTGTCTAAGGAAATAAACCCATACTTTTCTTATTGCATCATCAATAAATGTATCATAAAAATGAGAGCCACCAAGGGAAGATACCTGAGCCGGTTCCCATACATCGATATGTACAAGCTTTAATTTCTCCTTTTTATTTTCCTTCTCAGTCTTCACAAAACTCACTCTATTTTGTTTTTCATACACATAACTTTCATAGAAATCCATATTAACACATTTCAAACTTGGTAAAACTTTCTTTGAATGAAGTACTTTCATACCTTTCTCACTCATGTGCCCAAGTCTATTGTGATACAACACTATATCAGAATCTACAACAACCATTTATTCTCCTTGCTCAACTGAAGCAATTGTCCCTGAACATTCATTTTTCTCTAAAACAATTAAATTAGAAGGAAAAATATGACTTGTACGAAGATATAAGGTGCGTAATTTCACACCTTTTTCTACTATAAGGAAACCTTTTGAAACCTTCCAATTTTCTAGCATTAAAAGTAACTACACAACCCTCATCACCAAGTTGCCTTGCTGAAATTAAATTCCTACTCAAGCTTGGAACATGTCTTACCTCATGTAGTAGCCAATGATTCTCATTCTGCAACATAATCTTAACTTTTCACTTTCCAACAATCTGACAGGATTCATTATCCCCCCAAATAAATAAGTCCAGAATCCCCTTGGACATAATCATTGAAATAACCTCTATGATATGTAGCATGAAATGAAGCACCAGAATCTAAAACCCCATGAATCATCAACACTTTCTAAAGATAGAAGCAAAGCATCCTCTTTGAATTTGTTACTTACCACATTTGTCTCCTTGTCTCCATCTGGTTTATCCCCTTCACTTTTCTTTTGAGTCCAACAATCTTTCTTTTTATGCCCTGGTTTCCCATAGTACTAGCAGTTGTTCAATCCTTTTGATTGAGACCTCCTCCCCTTTGAATTTTCTCTTGATTTCCCATGATTTCTAGAATTATATCCTCTCTCAGTCACCTCGACTTTGTGTGTTTAAAGCACTTCCTGATGTAGATCCACATGAGGTTTTCCTACAAGTTTCCTCACTCAAAATAACACCGATTACGTCATCATATTTTAGGGTACTAGATCAAGGAACAAAATTACTCATAGCCATTACCAAACCATTCCAGCTTTTAGGCAAAGAACACAAAATCAAAAGAGCTCTAATTTCTCCATCAAAATTGATACTCACAGAAGATAACTGACTAGTAATAGTATTAAACTCATTTAAATGGTCTGCAACAGATTCATCTTCTATCATTTTCATATTAAATAAATGCTTCATGAGAAATACCTTGTTTGAAGCGGAGGGCTTTTCATACAGTTCTGCTAGGGTTTGCATCAACTCTTCTGTTGTCTTCGCTTTTGTAATATTAAATGCCACTGATGGTGCCAGGCATAATCGAATGCTTCTAAGTGTCTTTCTGTCTAAAAGATCTCAGTCGTCATTTGACATAGATCCCTAATTCTTGGTTTTTCCTTCTAACGGCTTCCATAAATCCTTCTAATAAAGATAATCTTCCATTTGCATCTTCCACAACTGAATGTTCTGCCCATTAAACTTGTCAACCCTCATCTTACCCTTATCTGCCATTGCTCCCACTCAACTATGAGACTTTCCTACAAAGGATAACTAAAAAAACAACCTCACTCTGATACCACTTGTTAGGATTAGACCACATACAGAAATAACAATTACATGCAAATATAAACAATATTAGAAAGTAATAGATCACATAGAAAAGAACACAAGACACCAAGATTTAATGTGGTTCACCCAATCCTTGGGCTACGTCCACCAAACAACAAGTCTGATATTATTACGATCTAGTGATTACAACCTAATTACAATCCGTAATCCCCAACAGCTCAATACCGCCACAAGAACCAATTTTTGCATCACTCCAATGAAACAATACCTAACACTAAGTATTTTTATACGATTATTTTTACCGCTTTAGGGTTATAATTAATAATTGCATGTCAGCCCAAAATTCTGATAAAATAGGGCCCACAAAATTTATGGAGTACGTAGAGTACTTTCCTAATCAGTCACCATAATCTAACATATATAATTCATCCATTGTGCATGCATTCAAGATTCCAAGTGAAAGAAAGCATCCATTGGTGAGGGAATTAATTATCAAACATTCAAGGAAGCCATCAAGAGCTATTAAGCATTTCATGTCTTTATTCTATCATGCATTCCAAATATTTCCTTCCATAGATCTAGCTTATTTCCTCCATTGGAGGTCAAGGAAATAAGATTGCAATCAAGGAAGAAGATCTAAATTCATTCATCAAGTCCTCTTCTTCTCTCTCTTCCTCAATTCAATGTTGTGGTGAGTTACAACATCTACTACATAAGGTTACATGGTTCCCTTTTATTTTTTTGTTAAGCCAAAGCTATTGCTTCAACATACTTGATTGCGTTCTAAGAGACAATAACATCTACATATAGTATGACTTACTCCATTATTTATGTCTAATCTTTGCTAAATGACAACACTCTCTCTATTCTATCATGCATTCCAAATATGTCCTTCCATAGATCTAGCTTATTTCCTCCATTGGAGGTCAAGGAAATAAGATTACAATCAAGGAAGAAGATCTAAATTCATTCATCAAGTCCTCTTCTTCTCTCTCTTCCTCAATTCAATGTTGTGGTGAGTTACAACATCTACTACATAAGGTTACATGGTTCCCTTTTATTTTTTTTGTTAAGCCAAAGCTATTGCTTCAACATACTTGATTGCGTTCTAAGAAACAATAACATCTACATATAGTATGACTTACTCCATTATTTATGTCTAATCTTTGCTAAATGACAACACTCTCTCTATTTCATTTATTTAAATTCAAGGTTGATTTTTAACCATGGGTTTGATTAAGGAAAACCTCTCCCCTCAACCGTCTTCCCTTTATTTATGTGTGTAGAAATAAGATGCAAAGTTGTGGGTATGGATTTAGAAGATTTAGACATACTTGCAAACCTTCATAATCTCGCATAAGATTTGGAGCTACTAGGGCTAAGTCAACTAGTTGACGTAGTCCTAAAAAACTAACTCAGTCCTTCACTTTTTGGCTTGAAATTTCATGGTATGTAATTATAGGCATTAGATTCCTTGATCTAGATTTATACTTGATTTTGATATTCTATTTTTAGGCACACTTATTCTTATTCCTTTTTCTCTTGCACTTACTTTCATAGACCAAATCTACTTTTATTCAATCACTTATCATATTTACACATCTCACACAATCATACCCTCTCTATAAGGAATATTGAATTCCCTCTTGAACTCAAATCTTGCATCAACTCCCTTCATAATTTTGGTTGTGCTAATCATATTTATTTAAGGGTGGGTTTGTAGTCCAATGTATCTTATAATTTGGTGAGTGATCTTCATCCTACCATTGATCAAAATTTTACATTATACAACCACAAATGTCAATCATGTCTCGTTTCAAACTTAAATTTCCTTACACATTATCTCTAAGGAATATTGTATTCCTTCTTTCCACTTCTCCAAATCCCTCCAAACTTCCCATAATTTTCACATCTCCCAACTTTGGCCTTTAGGGTGTGGGGCAATAAATGTCTTTATGGAAAATATTATCTACCCCCAATGTATTCTCAACTCTTTCCATTGTGACACTTTTCATGATTCTATAAATTTGAGAAAGTGCAATCCATGTGCTTACCACCAAATGCATATTGGCCCTTCATGAGATTATTATCTCCATCATCCATTCATCTCTCTCATATCCTATAAATTGAAGGATTCATTCCTCATTTACCCATCCGATTTTTAGGCAAAGTTACCATGTTATTTTCATATATAACTATTAGAGTAATTAAATATTTCCTAATTAACTCTAGTTTTCTTAAGCTAAACTTTAGGCATCTGATAAAGACCTTTTTTAGGGTTCTAATCTCCTTTATAAGGATGAACTCTCTTTGTAATTATTAATTCACTTTTGATAATAGTATTCTCTTTTTTGCTCATCAAGAATGTCTCCTCTATGGATGTGGGAATTCCAACCTCTATAGATTTTACTTCTCTCTTTCTATGATAGGTGTTTGCATGCAAGTGATTCTTGGGAGCTGTGGGGTTGATATTTCATCAACTTCAACATGGTATCAGAGCTTTAGATCTTCGTGCCTCTATGATTTGACATTGATTTTCAGATCTACGGCTTTCAAAGGATTTTGTATTGGATTTGGGGTGGACCTATTTTTTGGAGCACTTTGAGTCCAAATGGACATCACTGTTGAGCTTAGAGCACTCGAAAACCCTAATTTCCATATAAAGTTTGTCTAGTTTGGACACTGTTAAAATCTATGGCAAAACAAGGCAGCAATAATTTTTGATATTTTGTCAAAAAAATTATTTGCAAAAAAGCATGTGAAATATTTGGAGAGCACCATATTTTTGGACATGTAGGTCACTCAATGCCTTTGTACCCGCACAGGCTTTTTGGGACCTGTGATCTCCTTTGGTTGGTACACAACCTTGTTTGGGTGGTTTCAGGATTAAAGGCATTTGTTTTTTTGTGCATTGATCAAAATTCATTCTTTGAGACTCTCCCTTACTCCTATGTTAGTGTTGTGATTTATTGACTATAAATGACCAAAATTTTGGACTCCCAACTACATTCTCCATCCTACTTAGCTCCACACTTCTCAAGTGCCCAATCTCATATTTTTTGAAGTAGCTTATTTTTTATTGGGCTACATTTGTCTTTGGAGGTTCTTCCTATCCAATCCACACTCCAAGACTTTGTTCAAACATTGGCCCCTGTGCCTTAGGTTTATGCTCACCAAGTTTGCAGGGGGTACCTTTTTTTATGGGACATGCATGGAGTGTGGATTAATAACCATTCAGCACCCATGCTTGGTGAAGCCCGTGGAAATTGAGCCAAGTGAAGTTCTTTTGGAGGGAGAATTTTTGGGAGGCATGCTTATCATTGTCTTGTTTGCGTGAGTAGAACCTAACTCTATGCTAGGATTTTTGGAGGGTAGTTTCAGGCATTTCATGAGCATTTTGGAGTGTACTCCATGCATGAAAACTCATGACAACGACTTTTTTTTGGGCTCATTCTCGGGATCCCATATCATCATGCCTTAATTTTTTGGTAATCTGGCCTTTTTTGTGGCTCATGCGTCAATGTAGTGCATGATTTGTTTTGCCTAATTGGGGGTCTGATGGCAGTTTCTAAGATTTACTTGGTAATTGATGCCAAGTTTTTCGATCTCCAAGGTGGATTTTGGGCCACCTTTGGGAGAGTTTCAAGGTGTTGATTGTGGAAAGCAAAGGATGTCATGCACTTGGGATCTTCAAGTGATCCACTGCTCAAAATAGTCTTCTCTCAAGCCATGCATCATGAAGGACTTCAAGTTGTTATTAAGACCCCCATTTGTTTCCATGCTCCACGTGCTTGATTAGAGGCACCGCTTGGACTTGGGAAGTCAACATTTTTTTTAACATGTTCCTATTTTGGCCCATGTTCCTTGGAATCCATCCCTAGGATTTTGGTGGTATGTGTTCTTTTGATTGGAGGATGCATTTTTGGAGCTTCTCATATTGCGAATGGACCCCTGCACATATGTATTCCCATCCTTTTGGAGCATCATTTTACTTGAAGACTTATGGTGTCTCTGAGTTATCATGCATTTGAAAGTGGTATTTCTAGCAAAGTTTTTCATTCTTCCATATACAACATTTCCAACTTATGTCCAAGCAATTTATGACATTAGAGGCATGTTTATGACAATGATTTTCCAGCACACTAGATATTTTTTCTACCTAATGGGTTATTTTTTAGGATTTTTTTTGCCTTTACATTCATTTGACCATCAAATTTATGCTCATCACTTGCTAATGTCAGCACTACATTACCATATCATGTCACTCCTTCAAACCTTGTTTGGACCTACCTTCAATTTTTTGCTCAACTCTCGGGCATACAAACTTTGTTTTTCACAAACAAGATATTGTCAAAAAGCTAGTTTTGAGGCCATCATAGTGGTGTAGGTGATTTTCAATTTTGATGCTTTTTGATGGCTTTTTCTACTATAAAAGTTAGGGGTACTATTTTGCACTCCAAGAGACATATCTTGAGCATCTGATTTTCAATTTGAGAATTCTCTATATCATTCAAAAGATCTATTAGGATTAACCTCAAACAGAAATAACAGTTACATGCAAATATAACCAATACTAGAAAATAGTAGATCACATAAAATAGAACACAAGACACCAAGATTTAACGTGGTTCACCTAATCCATGGGCTATGTCCACTAACAACAAGTCCAATATTATTATTATCCAGTGATTACAACTTGATTACAATCCGTAATCTCTTACAACTCAATACCACTACAAGAAGCTACAATATCACCATTACATCATGAAATCCCTAACCCTAAACCTTTTTTATACAAGCTTTTGCAACTTACAAAATTAGGGCTAGAATAAGTCATCCAATAGGAAAGATAGCAGTCGATGACTTTTATAATATAAGGGCATTTTTGGTTTCAGGGCACTACCCCCGAAAAACCTCATGGGGGCATTGCCCCTCAACCCCACCTTGTATTGCAATAGGGAGCGAGACCCCGCAAGGGCATTGCCCCTTGACCCCTTCTTGGGGGTGTTGCCCGCAAACCCCTGTAGAAATAATATGGGGAGAAAACCATGCCAAATAGACCTTCGAGTCTGATTAGGCTCCATATCACAATAATCCCTCACTTGGAGACTGATCAAACTCCACAACAATAACCTCCCACTTGGAGACTGATCATAGCACTGCTCTCCCACTAGAATCCATCGAACCACCTTGGACTATGCTATTCTTTTAGTTTGTTCAGTCGAAAAGACCAACTAAAGTTGAAAAGGAATTCAACTTCTCCCTTGTCACTACCTTTGTGAACATATCTATTGGATTGACATCTGTATATATGTTGTCCAACTTTAATTGTCCATCATCCAAAGTTGACCGAATGAAATGGTAACACAACTGTATGTGTTTTGTCTTTGAATGCAAAGCTAAATGCTTTGCAAGATAAATGATACTCTGAATATTTGTAAACAAATAATTATCCTTCTAGGGGTGTCCCAATTCTTCCAAGAAGAACTGAAGCCATATCATCTCCTTGGCTGCCTCTATAGCAGTAACATACTCTGCCTCTGTAGTGGATAAAGCATTAACCTTCTATAACCTAGAAACCCAACTCAAAGCTGCCCACCAACAATAAATACATAACCTATAGTACTCTACCTGGTATCAATATCCCCTACCAAATATAAGTCAACATAGCCCTATAAATCAGTAGAAGAGCCCCCAAACTGTAAACACTTACTGAATGTTCCTCTCAAATATCTGAGAATCCATTTAACTACATTCCAATGCTCAATTCTTGGATGACTCATATACCTACTAACAACTCCCACTACATGTGCAATATCTAGCCTAGTACATACCATAGCATACATCAAGCTTCCTAAAGCTAAGGCATAAGGCACCTTAGACATCTTTCCCTCCTCTTCTTTTATCTTGGGACACCTCTCCTTAGTCAACTTCAAAAAACCAGGTAAAGGTGTGTTGACAACTTTAGCATTCTCCATAGAAAAATATTGCAACACCTTCGCAATATAATTAGTCTGAGATAATGTCTATTTCTTGTTCTTCCTACCTCTATAAATCTTCATACCAAGGATTTGTTTTGCTGCCCCCAAATCCTTCATAGCAAATGAATGTGCTAACTATTCCTTTAACCCCTTAATATGATCCATGTCAGACCCAACTACAAGCATACCATCAACATATAAACTGATGCAGGAGCATCCAGAGGTATAAGGGCAATCCTGTGTCACCCAAAAAAAAAGTACTTAGACTTAGTTTCTATTTTATGTCTTTACATTTTTGGATACCCATTTGGCTCAAATAAAGGTTCCAACTCTCATAGTTCAACTATCAGTGCATTTGAAAATCTTGAAAAAATAGGAGCATGCAATTTGACCATCATTTTGGTGACCTAGAAGGTGCGACTTGGCCAGATGAATGTAATTGAGATTTAGAGCATTCCAGAAAAAGAATCAGGTCAAAAGGCCCCACGGTTTGAAAGTTATTGCAGTTTTTTGGGTTTTAGAGACCTCCTAAGAATGCTTCAAAGTCAAGTTTGGGGCATTAAATGACTTTGAAAAGGGTCAAAAAATGGGGGATGAGTGAAGCTGGTCCATAGGGCTATAGAGCGCTTTGAGAGCTTTTCAAAAATGTAAACGGTTCATCAATCGGAGCTACGGTTCAAAAGTTATGCCTCCCGGAAGTTCGGCTACCGTTTCTGGATTCTTCTAGATTTGCACCGACTTCTAACGCGGCTTCTGGAACCTTCTGTTTTGTCGGTGGATGCCTACTAGCACTTTCTAGAATGTACTCCTAGTCCTTAACCCTCCGAGGTCTATTTAAGGAGATTTTGGCATTGTAAAAGGCAGTTCGGGGTAGAGTTTGAGAGGAGGTGCTATAAGGAGAAATATTCTCCAGTTTTATGCTATTGTAAGCCCGTGGGGCATGTTTTGAAGTTTATTTTCTCTGCACTATTTGTACTAGCTTATTTTCTTAGTTAATATAATTCCTCTTTTCTATTGTGTCCATTCTGTTGTTGGGTTGTGTCCCCATCAAGTGGTATCAGAGCGGGTTTTCCTGAGTGTGTAGACAGAGCGCCCACTGTGAGGCAGTTTGCACCAGGACTGTGTGGTTGTGGGTTCGAGTTAGAAGATGCCTCCACGAAGAGAGCGTGGTGGAAGGGCCAGAGATGTTGATCCTGAGGAGGTTAGAGCCCTCCAGAGACAGGTACAAGCATTGCAAGAGGAGCTTCGTAGAGGAGCAAATATTGCCGCAAATGACAATAGTGAGGATGACAATGAAGAGGAAGTAATGGAAGTTGACGGGGAAGTTCTGAATCCTGTAGAGGAAAGGCTTTTTAGGGCCATTTCTAGGTTTGGGAAAAGACCTACAATTGAAGTGGGTATATTTTCGGGAAATTTGAAACCAGATGAGTTGATCGATTGGATCAATGAACTGGACGAATACTTTGAGTATGAGGATATAAGGGACCCAGATAGGGTTAAGTTTGCAAAGGCCAAACTAAAAGGCCATGCCAAAATCTGGTGGCAAGAGGTTCAACTGGAAAGACTTAGAAGAGGAAAGGAGAAGATCACAAGATGGGATCGCATGGTGGACAAATTGAAGAAGCAGTTCATTCCTGTGGACTACGAGCTTGATCTATTTAAGAAGATGCATGGGTTAAAGCAAGCAGGAAGATCAGTCCAAGAATATACAGAGGAGTTTTACCGACTCCTGATTAGAGCAGGGAATGCAGAAGCAAATAAGGAGAAGGTTGCTCGTTATATTAGTGGGTTACGACCTAGCATCCGGGAGGAATTAAGTCTGGTAAGAATGACTAGCGTTGAAGAAGCATACCAGTTTGCCCTACGAGTTGAAGAGAAGCTGAGTAAAAGGTTTGAAGGAAGACAAAGAGGGCGCGGTCAAGGAGGAAGGGGAAGCGGTAGATCATCTGGAGGCCGCAATGAAACTCAAAAGAAAAATGAAGATGAGGGTACTAGCAGGAACCAGAGGAATGAGAGTTTCAACCGCTTCCGTGATCAAGATTTTGGAAACCAAAGAGGAAGAGGTAGAGGACGTGGACAGGGAAGAGGAGGCTTCCGTGGTACCTATTTCCATTGCAATGAAGAAGGTCATCGTGCCTTTGAATGCCCTCAACGACAAGGAAGGACAGATAGGAGAGCTGAGGGCCAAGCTAGGGTTGCTCATGTGGATGAGGATGCACAATCATCACATTCAGAGGATGCAGAAAGAGGAGAGACCTTGGTAAATGAAAGAGTCCTACTAAGTGGTGAAAATGAACCAGGACAACGAAGGAGTTTGTTCCGTACCAGATGCAAGTGTGAAGATAAATGTTGTGATGTGATCATTGATGGTGGTAGCACTGATAACTTGGTATCCGAAGAGATGGTCTCTAAGCTGAAGCTCAAGAGGGAGAAACATCCCCAGCCCTATCAGATTTCTTGGGTAAAAGATGATCATAAGGTCCTGGTAAGTGAACAATGTTTAGTAAAATTCAAAATTGGTAGTTACCATGATGAAGTCCTCTGTGATGTTATTTCGATGGATGTTTGCCATCTATTGTTGGGTAGACCATGGCAGTTTGATAGACATGCAATACATGATGGACATGCAAACACATACTCTCTGACAAAGGATGGAGTTCGCCACAAATTGAAGCCCATGAAAAAGGAAGGTGAAAAGGTATGTAGCAGTGCTAGGATTTGTCTTGTTGATGGAAGGAAGTTTTTAGATGGCATGAAACATCAGCGTATGTGCTATGCTTTGATTCCTATGAAAGATAAAGAAGGTAGTAGTGAAATACCATTGGAAGTTTCAGATTTACTAGGAGAATTTGGAGATATTATCTCTGATAATGTTCCAGATGGATTGCCACCAGTAAGGCAAATTAGTCATCAGATAGATCTGATTCCAGGAGCTAGTTTGCCTAACAAGGCTACTCACAGGATGACTCCTACTGAAACAGAGGAGCTAAATAGACAGGTTCAGGAGCTATTGAGGAAGGGCTTGATTCGAGAGAGCCTAAGTCCATGTGCAGTACCTGCAGTACTTGCACCAAAGAAGGATGGAGAGTGGAGGATGTGTACAGATTCTCGAGCTATAAATAGGATAACCATCAAGTACCGGTTTCCTTTACCAAGGATGGATGATCATATGGACTGCTTGAGTGGAGCTCAGTACTTCACAAAGATAGATCTGAAGAGTGGCTATCATCAGATACGGATTCGAGAAGGAGATGAGTGGAAAACAGCCTTCAAGACCAAGGGGGGTCTTTATGAGTGGTTAGTCATGCCCTTTGGATTGACGAACGCCCCAACCACCTTCATGCGGCTCATGAATGAGGTACTTAAGAAGTTCTTGGGAAAATTTGTTATTGTCTATTTGGATGATATTTTAATTTTCAACAAGACTTTGGAAGAACATTTACTGCATATTCGTAGTGTCCTTGAAAGGCTAAGGGAAGAGAAACTGTTAATTAATCTAAAGAAGTGCGTCTTTGCAAAAAGGGAGTTAGTCTATTTGGGATTTGTTATATCACCTGAAGGTCTCAAAATGGATCCAGAGAAGGTAAAAGCCATCTTGGAATGGCCTACTCCAAGGTCTGCTACTGAGGTAAGATCATTTCATGGTCAGGTTAGTTTTTACAGGAAGTTTATTAAGAATTTCAGTGGCATATGTGCACCTCTAACTGATACAATAAGAGGGGATAGAAAAGAGTTCAAATGGACTGCAGCAGCTGTGAGAAGTTTTGAATTGCTGAAGAAGAAGGTGACTGAACAGCCTGTGTTGGCACTTCCAGATTTTAGAAAAGTGTTCCAGGTGGATTGTGATGCTAGTGGCAGTGCTATTGGGGCTGTATTAAGCCAAGAAGGTAAGCCTATTGCATATTTTAGTGAAAAATTGAATGATGCAAAGAAGAAGTATTCTGTTTATGATCAAGAGTTCTATGCAATAGTTCAGGCCTTAAAGAAATGGAGGCATTATTTATTGCCAAAGGAATTTGTTTTGTATATTGATCATCAGGCATTACAGTACCTAAATAGCCAAGGTAAGTTGAATCAGAGACATATGAAGTGGGTAGAATTCTTGCAGAGTTATACATTTGTGTTAAAGCATAGAAGTGGAAAATCTAACAGGGTTGCAGATGCATTAAGTAGGAGACAGCTGTTGCTTACAACAATGCAGGTTGAAGTAGTTGGGTTTGATGAACTCAAGAATTTGTACCCTGAGGATCCTGATTTTGCTGAAGCATGGAAAGCTTGTAAAGAACCTGTTGCTGTAGATAGAACCAAGTGGTTAGACTATTTGATTCAGGATGGCATGTTATTCAAAGGTAGTCAATTGTGCATTCCAAGGAGTTCCATGAGGGAAAATCTGATTAAGGAGAAACACAGTGGAGGGATGGCAGGACATTTTGGTCGGGATAAGACCATTGCCATTCTTAGAGAACATTATTTTTGGCCTCAAATTACATAGGATGTGAAGAAGTTTGTACAGAGTTGCCAGGTTTGTCAAGTGGCCAAGGGGTTTAGTCAAAATACTGGCCTATATCAGCCATTGCCTGTTCCATCAAGGCCATGGGAGGACATAAGTATGGATTTTGTTCTTGGATTGCCAAGGACCCAAAGGGGTAATGACTCAGTATTTGTGGTGGTTGATAGGTTCTCCAAAATGGCACATTTCATTCCATGCCACAAAACTCATGATGCTGTCCATATTGCAGACTTGTTTTTCAAAGAGGTGGTGAGACTACATGGTCTTCCAAGGAGTATAGTTTCTGACCGAGATACTAAATTTGTGGGGTATTTCTGGAGGACATTGTGGAAGAAGTTGAGAACAGACTTGAAATTCAGTTCCACGCATCACCCACAGACTGATGGCCAAACAGAAGTGGTAAATAGAAGTCTGGGCAATTTGCTGAGATGTTTATTTGGAGATAAGCCCAAGGGATGGGATTTGATTCTACCACAGGCAGAGTTCGCTTATAATAACTCTGTAAATAGGAGTACTGGAAAATCACCATTTCAAATTGTATATGGAAATAGCCCAAGGACTGCACCAGAATTGAGGAAGATAGAACAAGGGGAGAGAACAATTGCTGAAGCTGAGGAATTTGCTGAACACATCAAGCGTCTACATGAGGAGGTTCAAGCACACATTATCAAGATGAATCAAGAGTATAAAGCTAGGGCTGATGCAAGGAGAAGACATAAGGAATTCCAAGTAGGGGATCTTGTCATGGTGCACTTACGAAAAGAAAGATTTCCAGTTGGTACCTACAACAAGCTGAAAATGAAGAAATTTGGCCCCTGCAAAATTTTGAAGAAACATAACTCAGGAAATGCATATGAGGTGAAGCTGCCAGATGGTATTCACATTTCTCCCATTTTCAACATTGCAGATTTGACAGAGTATCATGATGATGGTGCAGATGAGGAGCTGGTTTTAGAGCCATGTCCAATTCCTGCTTCTAAGAAGGAGGATATAGAAGACATTCTAGATCATCGTGTGGGTAGGAGTACCAGAAACAGGCAGTATGAAGAGTATTTGGTCAAATGGAAAGGACGACCGATCGAAGACTCAACTTGGATTTCAGCAGCTGAGGTTTCCCATTTGGGATTTCCTCTACCATCCATAAAGTAACAGGGTCACTTTTCAATCTACCCTGGGTGTCTGATGCAGGAGCATCCAGAGGTATAAGGGCAATCCTGTGTCACCCAAAAAAAATGTACTTAGACTTAGTTTCTATTTTATGTCTTTACATTTTTGGATACCCATTTGGCTCAAATAAAGGTTCCAACTCTCATAGTTCAACTATCAGTGCATTTGAAAATCTCAAAAAAATAGGAGCATGCAATTTGACCATCATTTTGGTGACCTAGAAGGTGCGACTTGGCCAGATGAATGTAATTGAGATTTAGAGCATTCCAGAAAAAGAATCAGGTCAAAAGGCCCCACGGTTTGAAAGTTATTGCAGTTTTTCAGGTTTTAGAGACCTCCTAAGAATGCTTCGAAGTCAGGTTTGGGGCATTAAATGACCTCGAAAAGGGTTGAAAAATGGGGGATGAGCGAAGCTTGTCCATAGGGCTATAGAGCGCTTTGAGAGCTTTTCAAAAATGTAAACGGTTCGTCAATCGGAGCTACGGTTCAAAAGTTATGCCTCCCGGAAGTTCGGCTACCGTTTCTGGATTCCTCTAGATTTGCACCGACTTCTAATGCGGCTTCTGGAACCTTCTGTTTTGTCGGTGGATGCCTACTAGCACTTTCTAGAATGTACTCCTAGTCCTTAACCCTCCTGGGTCTATTTAAGGAGATTTTGGCATTGTAAAAGGCAGTTCGGGGTAGAGTTTGAGAGGAGGTGCTATAAGGAGAAATATTCTCCAGTTTTATGCTATTGTAAGCCCGTGGGGCATGTTTTGAAGTTTATTTTCTCTGCACTGTTTGTACTAGCTTATTTTCTCAGTTAATATAATTCCTCTTTTCTATTGTGTCCATTCTGTTGTTGGGTTGTGTCCCCATCATAAACATAAAGTAATGTAGTTTTCATCATCCAACCTCTTAAATAAATACAATGATTTGAATGACACCTACTATATCCATGCTTATGCATAAAAATGTCAAATTTTAGATACCATTTCCGAGGTGCTTGCTTTAAGCCATATAAACTTTTCTTCAATCTGCATACTGAGTTCCTTTTACCTTTAATCTCAAATCCCTGTGGTTGAGCCATATATATCTCTTCATCCAAATCACTATGAAGGAAGGTTGTTTTAACATCAAGCTTTCCAAATGCAAATCTTCAATAGCCACAATACTTAAAATAGTGCGAATAGAAGTCATTTTAACAACAGGAGAAAATATCTCATCAAAATCAATGCCTTTTTTCTATGCAAATCCTTTTACAACTAACCCATCTTTAAATCTTTTCTTACCTCCATCCTCTTCTTTTAACCAGTAAACCCATTTATTCTATAAAGCCTTTTTACCTGCAGGCAACTTGCATAAATCCCACATCTTATTTTTCAACAAAGAGTCCATTTCTTCTTTCATTGCAGACTCTCACTGAATCTTCATATCCATCTACACAGCTTTATCGTAACATTCAAATGCACTAGCATCAATAAGTAAAATAGAATACAAGGAAGGAGAAAATATTTTTGGAGATCTACTTAGCCTTGTTGATCATCTAACATTCATTGGGGTGTGTGTTATTTGTTTTTGTGGTTGTTGTAGATCATGAGGAATTAATGGAACATCAATTTTTGGAGTATCATCTAGCACTGCGTAATCATCTTCTTTCTTCTCATGTTGCTGCAACAGATCTTTGTACAACACTTTCTCATTGAATATGACATCCCTACTTTTTACAATTTTACAATTTTAAAAATCCCAAAGCCAATAACCAAATTCATTGATGCAATATCCAACAAATACACATTTCTTTGACTTAGCTTCCAGCTTGGTTCTATTTTCAGAATCTATAAGAGCAAATGCTTTACAACCAAAGGTTTTGAAAAAAGAATAACTCACCTTCTTACCAGTTCATGCTTCCTCTAGAATACCACAACCCAAAGGAGTAGAGGGACCTCTATTAATCAAATATATAGTAGTATTGATAGCCTCTACCCACATGTTTAAGGGAAACTCTATATGTAACATCATGCTTTGTGCACACTCCATTATAGTCTAGTTCATGCATTTAACCACTCGATTTTCTTGTGGAGTACTTGGAAAAAAAAAAATTTCTATGAATACCATTAGTGGAGTAATAATCTTCAAATTTATGATTGTAATACTCACCATCATTATCAAATTTGAGATATTTTAATTTCTTATCAGTCTCATTTTCAACCAAGTATTTCCATTTCTTAAAAGTTTGAAATACATCATATTTATGTCTAAGAAAATAAACTCATACTTTTCTAGTTGCATCATCAATAAATGTAACATAATAATGAGAACCAACAAGGGAAGATACATGAGCTGGTCCCCATACATCTATATGCACAAGCTCTAATTTCTCACTTTTATTTTCCTTCCTAGTCTTCAGAAAACTCACTCTCTTTTGTTTTCCATACACACAACTTTCACAAAAATCCATATTGACACATTTCAGACTTGGTAAGATTTTATTTGAATGAAGTACTTTCATAACTTTCTCACTCATGTGTCCAAGTATGTTGTGCCACAACGTTGTATCAGAATCTACAGGTAGCTATTTGTTCTCCCTGCTCAACTGCAGCAACTGTTCTTGAACATTCATTTTTCTCGAAAACAATCAAAGTAGAAGGAACAATATGACCTGTACAAAGATATGAGGTGCCTACTTTCACACCTTTTTCTGCTAGAAGGGATTTTGAAACCTTCCAATTTTTATCATTAAAGGTATCTACATAACCCTCATCACCAAGTTGCCCTGCTGAAATTGAATTCCTACTTAGCTTTGGAACATGTCTTACCTTATGTAGTAGCCAATGATTCTCATTTTGCAACTTAATCTTAACTTTTCCCTTTCCAACAATCTGAAAAGGTTCATTATCCCCCAAATAAACAAGCCTAAAATCCCCTTCGACATAATCAATGAAATAACCTCTACAAGATGTAGCATGAAATGAAGCACCAGAATCTAAAACTCATGAATCATCAACACTTTCTAAAGCTAGATCTCTTCAGATTTGTTACTTACCACATTTGCCTCCTTGTTCCCTTCTAGTTTATCTCCTTCATTATTTTTTTGAGTCCAACAATCTTTCTTCTTATGCTCTGATTTTCCACAGTATGAGAAATCTCTCGATCCTCTAGATCGAGACCTTTTCCCCTTTGACTTTCCTTCTGAATTCCCATGATTTTTAAAATTATTTCCTCTCTTAGTCGTTATGCCTCTGCTTTGTGCATTCAAAGCACTTCCTAATGTAGATCCACCCAAGGTTTTCCTATGAGTTTCCTTCACTCAAAATAACATTGATCACATCATTATGTTTTAGGGTATTAGATCCAGAAACATAATTACTCACAGCCATTACCAAGCCATTCTAGCTTTCAGGCAAAGAACACAAAATCAAGAGAGCCCTAATTTCTTCATCAAAATTAATACCCATAGAAGATAACTAACTAGTAATAGTATTAAACTCATTGAAATGATTCGCAACAAATCCACCTTCTATCATTTTCATATTAAATAAATGCTTCATGAGAAATACCCTATTTGAAGTGAAGGGCTTTTCATACAGTTTTGCTAGGGTTTGCATCAACTCTTCTATTGTCTTCGCTTTTGTAATATTAAATGTCACTGATGGTGCCAGGCATATTCAAATTCTTCCAAGTGCCTTTCTGTCTAAAAGATCCCAGTCGTCATTTGTCATAGATCCTTGATTCTTGGTTTTTCCTTCCAATGACTTCCATAAATATTTCTAATAAAGACAGTCCTCCATTTGCATTTTTCATAACTGAAAGTTTTGTCCATTAAACTTGTCAACCCTTAGTTTACCCTCATCTGCCAATGCTCCCACTCAACCGTGAGACCTTCCTGCAGAGGATCACTAAAAAAAATGACAATAGTCTGGCTATAAAAAAATGACAGCCTGGCTAAAAAATGACAACCGTCTAGCTCTGATACCACTTGTTAGGATTAACCTCAAATAGAAATAATAGTTACATGCAAATATAACCAATACTAGAAAATAGTAGATCGCATAAAATAGAACACAAGACACCAAGATTTAACGTGGTTCACCCAATCCTTGGACTACATCCACCAACATCAAGTCCAATATTGTTATTATCCAGTGAATACAACCTAATTAAAATTTGTAATCCCTTACAACTCAACACCGCTACAAGAAGCTACAATTTCACCATTACATCATGAAATCCCTAACCCTAAGCCTTCTTATACAAGCTTTTGCCACTTACAAAATTAGGGCTAGAATAAGTCGTCCAATAGGAAAAATAGCAGTTGACATCTTTTACAATATAAGGGCATTTTTGGCTTTGAGGGCACTACCCCCGAAAACCCCTGCGGAGGCATTGCCCCTCAACCCCACCCTGTACTATGATAGGGAGCGGGACCTCGTAGGGGCACTACCCCTTGAACTTGTCTTAGTGGTGCTACCCCCAAACCCCTTTATAATATGGAGAGAAAACCATGTTGAATAAACCTTCAAGTCTGATTAGGCTCCATATCACAACAAGATCTTTCTGAGCTCTTTCTAGTGATGTTGGTTGTTTTTTCAGATTTTGCTCCAGACATATTCTATTCAGTCTTTTACATTTTTGCATTTTGGTGAATATCTTGGTTGTTTTAGGTCTAGGGATCAATTTTGTTGCTTTAGATGATTCGTCATGACTTGTACTATCTATTGTATTAGTCTTATGTCTCTTCTAGTCTATTTAGACATCATTTGTATCATTCTTGCAAACACACTATGATAAAGTGTCATATTCCATTTGTATTTTTGTTTCAGTAGTTTTTCCTTCTAATTCAAGCAATGTCATTTGAGAACACTCGTATAGATTATTGTCTGCTTAGGATTCATTATATCTTGTGTCTTATTGTACATGTACTACTCATGATTAAAGTGCCATGGGGGGTTGATGTTTTTCCTTGGTTTGCCATCTTCCTTTGTCTAGTAAGTTTCTCTTCTGTGACATTAGCCTCATGACATGTTTGAGATTGATCACCTCACCCTTATCTATGTTAGGGGGCTTCTTCTATTGTTTATAATGTTTCTTTGGTTCGATGGAGTGAGCTATGTATTCAATATTTGTTCCTCATAGGTGGATGTAGTGGCTGGGTACCTATGCATTTCGGTGAGATGGATTATTTATCATATATACACTCTTATTTTCATTCCTACTTTGGTTGTAGCCTTTCATGTTTGATTGATCAGTTCTTTAGGCTTTGGTGTTTCATGTCATTTGTATATTCGAGTTTAGTTGTTTACCTTTGTGTGCCTCCTAATTCGATGTAGATTATAGTCTTCTCTACTTACTTAGGTTTTATTTTAGTGGAGATTCTTTAGATCAATAGTTACTTTTGACAAAGCTTTGTAGCTTCTACATGCTTCAGTGGTGTTCTTCATGATCATATTTTGTTCCTATCTTTTGAGACATTCCCTAGTTTGGAGTCTTCTTTAGTCCTTCGCTAGTTTCTTTCAACATGTTTTCCATCTCTTTTTGGAGTAGGGTTTTTCCCGTGTGATTTTCTCTATTTCTCCTCTTTTCAAAGATTTGGTTGTGCTTGGGTACCTCATTAGGCATTTGTTTGCCAGGACCCAATTCTACTTTCTGCAGTAGTTTATAGGTTTTTTGTTACTCCCTAAATTTATGTTGCGGGGGGGGGGGGGGTGTTAGAGTAATTAGATATTTCCTAATTAACTCTAGTTTTCTTAAGGTAAACTTTAGTTATCTAATTATTAATTATTTTATAAATTATTATGATACAACCTAGGTTAGACCTTTTTTTGGGTTTTGATCTCCTTTATAAGGATGATCTCTCTTTGTAATCATTAATTCACTTTTGATAATAGCATTCTCTTTTCTGCTCAACAAGAATGTCTCATCTGTGGATCTAGAAATTTCAACCTCCATAGCTTTTGCTTCTCTCTTTCTGTGATAGGTATTTTGTAATGTCCCCATCTTTTTAGCAACTCTGTGGAGTTCTTAGCCTTTACGTTCTCTAAAGCTAAGTGGAGAAATAAGAAATTAATTAAATTAATTTCTTATAAAGTCATTTAATAAATTAAAACTAAAGGTGGCTTTATATTTAATTAATTTAATTTTCTAAAAGGCACAATTAATTATTCTATTATAAGGGAGGAGTTTCCAGAGAGTGCATTAATTATTGGAAGGGGGAAGCTTCTAGTAAATGCATTTAATTAATATTTTATCTTCTTCTAGAAGGGTGAAGGAAAAGTATAAATATAGGTGGGAGCTTCATTGTTTAGCATCAGATTATTGTGAAGAGCATTTGATAAGAGCTTGGATGTGTGAGTTATAGATCTGTTCTTAGCATTAGAGGACATCTATCCTCTCTTGTGACATTCTAGATGTCATTCCCTTGGGGTTTGTCCTTTGGAATTCATTGTTATGTATTTGATTTTATTAGTTTGAGAACTAATATTATTTCAACAATGCTTCAATCTTTAGTTTGCATAAATTCCTTCTTGTTCATGTTATGTAGTTTCAAAATCTATTCAAAGACATTAAAATCTTTTTCAATAGTTGGTTCAATTCTTAGGCATTTCTACAGTGCCCATTATATTGGTATTAGAGCTATCAGTCCTGCTATCCTGTGGAGGTCTTATAGGGAATTTGAAACAACATTTATGTTTGAGCATGTGACAGGGATTTTATAATTTCCACAATACTAGAGCAAGACAAAGTAGGAGTTCAGACTTGCAGAGCAAATAGTCTAGTTCATCCATGTTGAGGGACATACAATCTAGTCATATAGACACAGAGGAGAAATTCTTTGAACAAGACAAAAGTATGGGTGACCGAGATGACAAGGATACAAGACTAGGCAGAGGTAGGAATATCGGTTCAAAGTAGGATGTAATGTTTAGAAAGTTATTGGGTACATTAGAGGATGGACAATGTATGCAATAGGAGCAGAATAGGTGAATGGATATAATGTTGTAGCTTATGGCTAGATAGATGGGCATCAATATTAATCCAGGTGATGCCAACAATGGAAACAATAACAATGGAGGAATCACAACAATAGGGGCAATAATAATGAAGGCTGAGGCATCAACAACGATACTAAGAATAACATTAATGATAATAATGGACATGGAAACAATGGGAATGAAGTTGATAACTTTGGACATGTTGCACGCCCAGCTCAAATAGCAAGCTTGAGACCTCTTCTACTCACCTTCCCACCCAGAGATCCAGTTCAACCAGCTAATGAACTGCAAATTACCGAGTTACAAGATCAATTTAGGAGGGACTGGGAGGCCAGTGGATCGGAGTTTTAGGCAGATATTTCCCTTAGAGATTATATAGACTTGAGGATGAGACACATGCCCAAAATAGGAGGGAGAAATAAAAAATTTGAACTAAGGAATAAAGTTGGGAAACTTTCTTTACCTTATTATGATGCTTCAGGGAAGATGATCGCACGAGCTTGGGTATAGAAGGTAGATACATACTTGCAGTTGAATCTTATGCCTAAGGAGGAGGCTATAAAGTATGTGGCTATTCACTTGGATGGACAGGCGCATGAGTGGTGGCACCATGGCATGGTAACCTTGGGGCATAATTAGATCACATCTTACGAGGAGTTCACTGAGAAGCTCATAGAGAGATTTTACACTAGGGATCCCGAGTTACAGTTTAAGGAGTTGGCACAACTGAAGTAGTGGGGATTAGTTGAGACATATATCAGTGAATTTCATAGGTTAGCCATGTTGGTCACAGATATTTCAGAGAGGAGGTTAGTAGTATTTTTTATGGATGGACTTTCAGATCCCTTGCGAGGTTAGGTCAAGGGGCATGACCCAGCTATGTTACAGGAGGCCACTAAAAAGGCTTCTAACTTAACACCTTCTTCTTTTAGGAGCATATTTCAGCACAAGGAATCTTATATGAAAAAATAAAAGGAGCATGACAAAAAATCTTTTCACAAGGATGCTCAGCCAAAAAGGGATAAGTTGGATAATGACACCCTGAATGTGTTGAGAATGAAGAAGCTATGTTTTCATTGTAGAGAGCCTTGGGTCCTCTCAAGGCTAATGCAAAACAAATGGAGTATTTCTCAATAGAGGAGTCATAGTCAAAGAGGGAGGATCAACACTATGATTCAGATGAGGATAGCACTACAGAGGAGAGCAACATTCCTGAGGATGAGAAGTCATTGGCATGATTAACAGGGGCTCAGAAAGCAATCACATTTAAGGTCAAGGGTACTATCCAGGGGCAGAAAGTGATCTCACTTATTGACACTAGGGCTACACATAATTTCATAGATGCATAATTGGTAGCCAAGACAGGTTTACAGACCGAGAAGCACGCCGAGTTCAGAGTCATGGTAGCTAATGGTGAAAAATTATTATGCACTCGAAAGATATCTAATCTTCACATTAGGTTTGGAGATGGCTATGAGTTGGAGGATGAGTTATATGTAGTAGACATGGGAGACTATGATGTCATCCTCGGCATGACATGGATGGCCTCGCTAGTCGAGTTCAGACTCAACCTAGAAAAAATGGAGATGAGGTTTCAGTATGAGGGAGAACTATTGTACTTAGAGGATGTTCAAATGGATGTTGCAGAGTAGTCTCCCTGAGGAGAATGTAGAGACTTTTTTGCCATAATGACATAGAGTGGGTAGTAAAATGTTTCACTATGCCATCTTCACGGGAGCCACAGGTGAAGAGGTATCCACCAGATATCCAGGAGATACTTGACAAGAACACTAAGGTATTTGGCGACATTCCACATGGGGTTCCTCTTGACAGGGGGATAGAGCATGTTATTGAGCTCAAGGAGGGAGCCAAACCAATTATGATTAATCCCTATCATATCCTAAGAAACACAAGGATGAGATAGAGAAGGCAATAAAGGAGTTGTTGGAGATGGGGCATATCAAGCCTAGTAAGAGCTCCTTTACTTCAGCAATAGTGTTGGTAAAGAAGAAGGATGAGACGATGCCCATGTGCATCAATTACAATGCATTAAATAAGAAGACCATTAAGAACATATATCCCATCCCACAGATAGATGAGCTGATTGATGAATTGTATGGTGCATGCTTTTTTACGAAGATTGACTTGTAGTCAAGGTATCATCAGATCAGGATGAGGGTGGAGGACATTGAGAAGATGACTTTTCAATGTCATTATGGCCGCTTCAAGTTTTTGGTTGTGTCATTTGGGCTAACCAATCCCCCTACTACGTTCTAGAGTTGCATGAATCAGGTATTCAGGAGCAATTTAGGAGATTTGTCCTAATTTCTTTGATGATATTTTAGTCTTCAATAAGACTTGGGAGGAGCATTTACAATATCTTGAGATTATGTTGTCCATTTGGAGAAAGAGTCACTATATGCCAAGGAATATAAGTGTGAGTTTGGGTTGACTGAGCTACTATAACTTGGACATATCATCAATGTAGATGGAGTTCGAGTAGATCCAAAAAAGATTAGAGCTATTGTTGATTGGCCTACTCCTCTGAACCTCACACAACTTAAAGGGGTTCTTTGGTCTTTGCGAGTTTTATAGGAGATTTGTTAAGCTATTTTCATAGATCACTGCACCCTTGACAAACCTTACCAAGAAAGGAGCCTTTGTATGGACAGAGGAAGCTCAGAGATGCTTTGATCATTTCAAGAAAGTGATATCATCATGTCCAGTATTAGCTCTATCCAACTTTACGATTCCATTTTAGCTTCATTGTGATGCGTTAGGTGATGGGATTGGGGTAGTCTTGATGCAGGAGAAGCATCCCATTTCTTTTGAGAGTAGGAAGCTCCGTGGAGTGAGAGGAGCTATTCCATCTATGATCGGGAGATGTTGGCTATTATGCATGCATTGGCCAAGTTTCAGTTCTACCTAGTTGGGGGGAAGTTTGTTATCAAGACTGATCACAACAACATCAAATACTTCATGAGTCAGCATGATTTGAATGATAGACAATAGAAGTGGATTACAAAGTTATAGGCTTATGACTTTGACATTGAGTTTGTCAAAGGTAAGAAGAATGTGGTGGTAGATGCTTTATCCAGGAGACCTCATATTTGTGCTCTAGCTGAGATTATAGGAGATTGGATAAATAAGATTACAAAAAAGTATGTGAGGGACACTTGGGCATTTGGAGTGATTGTAGGCACCATATAGGATGATTGTTATGTGGTGATGGATAGATTGATCAAGTTCTAGGCTAGGATATATTTGATTCCTTCATCACAGTTTAGGGAGGTAATACTAAAGATATTTCATGATACACCTATAGCTAGACATCTAGGGGTCTTTAAGACCTACAAGCAGATCCATGAGTGATTCACATGGAAGGGGCTCAAGGATGATGTTCAAAAGCATGTCAAGGAGTGTGCAGTTTGTCAACAGAATAAGGGAGAGCACACATATCTTGCAGGATTGTTACAACCTTTACCCATTCTGGATAGGAAATGGGAAAGTATTTCTATGAACTTCATCACCAGGTTACGATGAGTACAGGGGAGAGATTACATCTATGTGGTAGTTGATTGGTTGACGAAGTTTTCTCACTTCTTTTCTATTCCATCCACTTACACAACAACACAAGTGGCCAATCTTTTCTTCAGAGAGATATTCAGGTTACATGGGCTACCTAGTTTTATTGTCAGTGATTGGGATAGTAAATTTATGAGTACTTTTTGGCAGGAATTATTCAGGTTGTGTGGTACAAATCTTACATATAGCACTAGTTATCATCCATAGACAGATGGGCAAAAAGAGATTGTGAATAAATGGGTGGAAGGATATCTGAGGAACTATGTGATTGTACAATAGAGGGCTTGGGTGAAATGGATACATATGGGAGAGTATTGTTACAACAACACTTATCATATGTCCATCAAGATGACTCCATTCATGGCACTATATGGTTATGAAGCACCTAGTTTCATGGATCTAGTTTTGGGGGACAGTAGAGTGCCCAAAGCAAAAAACTTCTTTCAGGATAGTCAAGATATTTTGAGTGTGTTCTAGGAGAATATACAACAAGCCCAAAATCAACAGAAATTATATGCTGACCAGCACTGGATAGAGCACAACTTTGAGGTTGGAGATATGGTTTACTTGAGGCTACAACCATACAAATAGTCATCACTCAAGAAAAGTGGGCCAGAGAAGTTGAAGCCTAGATTTTATGGTCCCTACAAAGTGATTCGCAAGGTAGGTGAGGTTTCCTATGAGATTGAGCTTCCAGAGGGTAGTTGGGTGCATAATGTGTTTCATGTGTCAAGGCTTAAGAAATCCATCGGGCAGAGAGTTGTGCCTTCTGCAGAATTGCTGCCATTAGATGAGGAGGGAAAGCTTGTATTGATTCTTGAGGGTATTCTGGATTCCAAGGGAAGGACTCGACAAAATAGGTTGATTAAAGAATATTTAGTCAAATGGAGATGCCTACCAGGGGAAGATGCTACTTGGGAGAGTGAACAAGTGCTACAACAAACAAGACTGAGATTGCTTGAGGACAAGCAATTTCCAGGAGGGCAGACTGTAATGTCCCCATCTTTTTAGCAACTTAGTGGAGTTCTTAGCCTTTATGTTCTCCAAAGGCTAAGTGGAGAAATAAGAAATTGATTAAATTAATTTCTTATAAAGTCATTTAATAAATTGAAATCAAAAGGTGACTTTATATTTAATTAATTTAATTTTCTAGAAGCACAATAATTATTGTATTGCAAGGGAGGAGTTTCTAGAGAGTGCATTAATTATTGGAAGGGAGAAGCTTCTAGTAAATACAATTAATTAATATTTTATTTCCTTCTAGAAGGGTGAAGGAAAAGTATAAATAGAGGTGGGAGCTTCATTGTTTAGCATCAGATTATTGTGAAGGGCATTTGATAAGAGCTTGGATGTGTGAGTTATAGATATGTTCTTGGCATTAGAGGAGGTTTATCCTCTCTTGTGACATTCTAAACGACATTCCCTTGGGGTTTGGCCTTTGGAATTCATTGCTATGTATTTGATTTTATCAGTTTGAGAACTAATATTATTTCAGCAATGGTTCAATCTTCAGTTTGCATAAATTTCTTCTTGTTCATGTTATGTGGTTTCAAAATCTATGCAAAGACATTAAAATCTCTTTTAGCAGTTGGTTTAGTTCTTGGGCATTTCCAGTGTGCCCATTACATATTTGCATGCAGGTGATTCTTGGGAGCTGTGGGGTTGATCTTTCATCAACTTCAACAATAACCACTAGCAACCATACTGTCATAATGCCAACATCATTCCACTCTTTGAAGCTTGAGCACAACTATTGAGCACACATAAAAATCTTTAGACAAATCTATACATCAAATGCATTTCATAGGTTCGTGTTAAGGTCCATTTTATGTTTATGTCTTCTTTTTTCATATCTTGATGTTGTTAGTTTAGTTTAGTCTAGTTTGAGTGTTATATTTGACATTTTTCATTTCTAGTTGACTCACTTTCCTCACACACCATTATAGAAATTTTATGAACTATCATATGGACTAATCACATTGGTTGAAAAAAAAGCTTACTACATTTAAGAGTTTTACCCAACTTAGGAACATGGAGAGCAAACATATTGATGGGAAAATATTTAAGGGAAAACAAGGTTGTTAGTGGCATAGTTCAAGATGAAATCACATCGTCTCAGGTGCAAAATAGGTCAGTAGAAGAGGCCAAAGAGGTATAGGAGCATAGAACCTGCATGTTCTATAGAATGGGTACAACTGAGAGAAGATAAACACTGTCTTATATAAATCACAACACATGAAGATATCCATGATCAATATGAAATCATCTTGAAGTTCGACAACATGCACAATTTATTTGATGGGGATAAGATCAACCAAACTACTAGATTTCTATTCAAGATTCACAATAAGAGGTCAAATATAGAAAACAATACAAAGATAGTTTAAGGTTGTGAGTTTTTGGTCCCTTAGAACTAATCAATCTCCTGAACATCTTTAAATTATTCATCCTTCCATTTATTTATTCATTCTAAATGATAAGGAATGAATTGAATTAAATGGAGTTTTAATGGACATGAGGATAAAGATAATATGATACTTGACCCTTACATTTTATCTTTTGGACTTATCAATATTTTATAATTGAATTATGAGCTTTCTTGTCTTTCTAATCTTCTCCTCTAAAAGAATCTTATAAGGAGGCATCCACTGATATGTTTGTGCAATTTTTTTGTATTGAATGAAAGTGAATGTACAAAAAAAAAATATACCAAGGTAGCTAAAGAGAAAATATTATAGCATTACAAGTTTTCATCAAAGGGTAGAATTAACAATAATCAAATTAAAATTGCAAAGGCTAGTACATGACATTTCATAGAGACATTATTACAAAAACTTTACACAAATCCATATGACGTCTACTTTGGAGTTGCTCAATGTAACGCCCCGCCAAGGGATCCAAAGAATTAACCTAAAGTTTCACTAAGTTTGGTAGCATTTTTTTTTTTTTTCAAATACATGAAAGTAAAAACCATTTACAACTTATACATATGATAACAGAAGCAATAACAATAGTACAAGTGAAAGTAAACATAGCATACATAACAGGTTACATTCTTTATGGATCCCTTAACGTTGAATTACATCTAAATTAACTAATCATCTAACATCACATCCTCATGAAATAATAACGATACATCCAACGTACTTAAACAATATACAAGTGTCCTTTTTGAATTACATTTCAGATTGCTCAATCATCCACTGTACAAGTCACAGGGTATGAAAGGCATAAAAGAATATACATATGTGAAATAAAGTAATCATCATTTTAAATCTAATCCATGATGCAATAGCATAAATGAATCCAAAAATCATACATGATACATCATCATAAGAGATAACCATAAGTAATCAACATAAATATCTAAATGCATGGTTCCTCCCAACCGTCAATAGCATCATTAGACTATCGTGGGTCCTAGCCATCCCTTCGTGCGTAACATTCCAAATCACCAAAGAGATTATTGGCATTAACATAATAGGAATGTCACTCCTAATCATACTACATCATATGTAGAAAAAAATTCTAACATGCAAAGTAAAGCATAAGATATCATCATCTAACATATGCAAATCATCAATATAAGGATACATGTCCACCATCATAATCATGAATGAATCAGCTACGGTGTCTCAAATGAATCTCAAATGATAAGAGTAATAAAGCACTACCACTTGACCGCGTGGAACCTAAATGGTCCACTCCCACCGCGCTGAGGAGATAATCTCAAGTCCCAAACAGGTTAACAAAATCACATAGTATAAATACTCTCTAAGTCCAGGAGTCCTAAAAGCATACTAACTCAAAGGTTCCAAACACAAAACTACATCTAATTCCAGAGGCACAAAAAAGACATATAGGAAACCTACTATGCAAGCGGGAAAGTGTCATCACATGGATCACACTAGAGTTACCCTGACAGTCTCTCAATAGACCCCGACCCCCTAGTGATCCCTGTGTGTCCACTAGTATCCTCTCATAATGACGAGGCATACTACGGAATGCAAGGTCGCAACCAAGCGTTCTCTCTACTCCCATCCTAGTCTGTACTAGCACTCGAGGCATGGGCGAGAATAAAAAAATTATCTTTTTAGGTTTATTTAGTTAGTATTAGGTGTGAATGTTTTCACTTATTAAGGAAACTTACAATGAGTTACCCTAGCAGCCTCTTAGGGCCCCAACCCCCATTGCAAGCCACTTCTCGACACTACAAGTAGATAACCTACCCTAAGCCCATGGAATCATAAATCTCAAAATCACAAAAGATAATCCACAATATAAACATCAAATCTCCATGAGAAATTGAAAAACATCATAGATAATCATGACCACAACAGTTCTCTATTGGCAACTGAAGGTATCCATGATAATCACAATAATCATTGGTTCTTAATAAGCAACCAAAATGCATCTCAAAATAATACTGATCGAAGACTCCAAAATGGTTGAGTTAAAACATGTTACAACATGACATCATTAAGATCAGATAACAATTTCAATTCCATCAAATGACTGGAAAGTAACTCAAGTATAATTGATCGATGACTCAATATGGTTAAGTCAAATGTCTCATACATATGAATCTCAGCTTCACACAAGAAGATTGGAAAGCAATAACAATTAGTAAATACAAACATCTCATTGAGCATACCATCACATAACCATGGTTGGGTTTATAAAGATCGAAATCAAAAGACATCATCATGACATCACAATCATAACCCCCGAGCCTCTGGTAGACGTCCTATAACTGGTCAACACTAGTCAACCCAAAAACCCAAAACAAGAAGCATAGAGTAAACACAATGCAAGCACATGTTTTGGTTTGCTAAAATCTTATAATTAAACTAAGTGTGGAGGTCTCAGTTTTCATTTTCAAGTTTAGATATTGAATGGAGAAATATTTTGCACGTTTTTCCTAACCCATGTGTTGATTAATATTTCCCTTAGCTCTAGAATCAATTTGTCAATTATTCTAATGATATTTTGTTTAAACAAATATTATATGAAAACGATCCCCCCATCAAAACCAATAAGATGTCTTGTAACTTTTAACATGAATAAATACTAATTCCCTTTAATATCTTTCCTTCATAATTCAAATCAATATTTAAATTACATCTACATCATTTGACTATAATATTACAAAGTAATTAATTATTAAAGAAAATAAATTATTAGTACCATTCATTTAACAAATATAATTATTATTAATTATTATTAACATATATATACATACATACATATATATATATATATATATATATATATATATATATATATACTGAATGATAATAATAATATTTTAAAACGTTATAAATCAAAAAGGGAAAATTTGATTTTGCACCCGAAAATCAAATCACATAACACAACACAATGCATATATATATATATATATATATATATATATATATATATATATATATATATATATTTACAAGTATGCAGATCTAAACACATATGTATATTTTAAAATGAGACATATACATAATTTAAAAGGCTTCCAATCTTAAGAATTTTCCTATAAAATAATTGTTCTCTAATTTATCCATTAATAAAAAGGGTTTGCTCATACGCATCTAAAAACCCTAGTCCCATATAATTCTCAGATCTACGCATGAGGCATTTTCTCTCATAAGAATTAAATTTCCATGACAAGATTAAAATAATTGGAACATTCACACATAGAATCCTCAGAAAGTATTTAGAAGACACAAAGAAGACAGGAAGTGCAAGAAACGGAAATAACATAAGCAAAATCACAAGTGTCTACCCGAATACTAATGCTAATTCGCTTCTCCTCAGAAACTACAGAGCAAGCTCCTTCCTTCTCCCATGTTCCCGAGTCCTCCAAAAATGCTCTCCAAATGCTCTCCCTAAGCTTCTAGGAGTGCCTGAATATAAAGAACTCTCAGGAAGCACCTAGAATGTCTCTAGAAACAACCAGAAGGTGTTCACAACTAAGCATGAGCTCTTTCCAACCTTCTAGATGAGTCATAAGGCTGTAGACACCATGTGCTTAATTGGTGCACTAACTCCTGTGTTGTTGACATAAGTGCAATCAAGAGGTGTGTTTACTCCTAGGCAAGCTTATAACTTTTATTTTAATTCTCTTATAACTTTTATTATTATTTTTATTATTATTATTAATTTTAATTTCTAATTTCTTTTATTTAATTCTTTTTCTCAATTAATTCTCATTTAATTAATTATAACCAAAATATCAAAGATCATGATATTATATTAATTTTTCCAAATAATTAATTTATTAATAAAATCTATTTATTAAGACTTAATTAATAGAAAATTCACCATAGACCTCCAAATAAAATATGAAAACCCATCATAGAGCAATCCATACAAAATCAGAGCTATGATCTTGCCAGCCTGAGGGTTTGTAGAAGTTTGCATGCAACCAAGTGAAAGAGAAAAGAGATATTTGCAGCGAGAAAAGAATAAATTTTTTTTGATCAAACCTCCAGTTAAAAGTAAAAGTACAAAATCCAAGGAAGCAAAAAGCATGGCTGATCAAGATGAGATGGAAAAGAAATTTTTTCAAGACATCCAAAATACTCAGAAGCAAACAGTGGATAGTTTGGCAGAAACTAGAGAAGCTTTGCGGATATTGACAGAAAAACTGCAAGGAGTTGCATCTATTAATGAGAAAGGGGGCACTTCAGAGGAGCCAAGAAATCTGAAACCCACACCCTCTAAATCAACAAAAACTATTTTCCTGCCTGCAGATGAGCCACCAGTATCAAATCTAGCCTTTAATCCTGTGGAAGAGGTTACAGGTAACTTGATTGCATTAAGAGCTACTTACAATGGCTTAGATGATGACTTTCGTAGTTCGGTTCCTTTTAGAGAATATGTGGATATGGTGAACACTTTGATGCCCAAGAAAGAGAACAGGAGGGAGTATGCCATAAGTGGAAGAGAGCTCAAAAATAAAATAAGCAAGTTTACAGCACCTACTTTTGATGGGACAAATAAAATTTCAGCTAGAGCATGGCTACAAAAATTACAGACTTTCTTCACACTTAACCCCATGAAGGAGAGTGATGTTGTTCAATTTGCAAGTCTACACTTGGAAGATGCAGCCTATGATTGGTGGTATCATGGAATGACTACTCAAGGTCATGATCAGGTAACTACATTTGATGATTTCAGTCAAAGAGTGATAGATAGATTTGACCTCAAGGATGATGAAGAGTACTTTAAAGAATTGTCAAAGTTGAAGCAAACCAAATCAGTTAATGAGTTTATAGAAGAGTTTCAAAAAGTGGCTGTTATGGTACTTGATATGAGTGAAAAGAGGATTGTTTATCTTTTTCTTGATGGTTTAGAAGATTTTGTTAAGGGTTTGGTTAAGGCTTTCTCACCCTCAACCTTACAGGAAGCTATCAAAAGAAGCTTGCAACTTGAAACTTGCATGCCTATGAAACCAGTCACTAATCAAAAACCCCCAAATCTTTGGCAACATAAGGGAAATTTTCAGAAAAAGACTTTCCCAACACTACCACCAAAAGATGTGATAAATGTGGCAAAAAAGAAGGTAGATGAAGAGACTAGGAGTGAATTACGAAGGAAAAAGCTTTGTTTTACTTGTAGAGAACCATGGGTTCTAGGGCACAGATGTTTGGGAAAAGGTCAAGTGCACTATATTGAAGTTGCTTCAGAATCTGATTCAGATGAGCATGAGAAATTTCATGACACTAAGGAGGAGGTAGAAGAAGAGAAAGAAAAAGAAATCAGCAAGGATGGCACTTTAGCAACATTATCAAGAGTCCCAAGATACCATCCCTTTCGAATTCGAGGGGTACTAGTAGGGCAAAGGTTGACAGTTCTTCTTGATAGTAGGGCAACTCACAATTTTATTGATGAGGAATTTGTCATGAAAAGAGGGCTTAAAGCAGAAGATTTTGAAGGATTCAATGTTACTATAGCTGATGGATTCACTATGCCTTGCACACGGGTGGTGAAACAACTCAAGATGACCTTAGGAGATTATAAGTTATGTGATGACTTCTATGTTGTTGGCATTGGGGAGACAGATCTTGTATTGGGTGTTCAATGGTTGCACTCTATTGGAGGCTATTACATGAACCATCAAACTATGGAGTTTAAATTTCATTCCAATGGGAAAGAAGTCTTATTAAGAGGCTTATCAAATGGAGCACCTAAGGCGGTCTTTGCAAAGAGGATGGAGAGGACTTTTCGAAGAGGACAAGTAGCATGGGCAACAGGAGTCATAATCCATCCAACAAGCTCTCCAAAGAATCAAGGTAATTTCCATTTTGAAATTCAAAATATTCTTGATAAGCATAGTATGGTTTTCAATGACTTGCCTCTAGGATTACCACCAGATAGAGGTTTTGAGCATGTTATAGAGTTAGAATAGGGTGCCAAACCAGTTACAACAACCCCATACTGCCATCCAAGAGGTTATAAGGAAGAAATTGAAAAAACTATTAAGGAACTCCTAGACATGGGATTCATAAGGCCTAGCTCTAGTCCATTTGCATCATCTATGGTACTTGTCAAGAAAAAGGATGGTACAATGAGAATGTGTATAGACTACAGGGCTCTAAACAAGAAGACCATAAAAAATAGGTATCCCATACCACACATAGATGAACTCATTGATGAGTTACATGGTGCTATATACTTCTCAAAAATTGACTTAAGATCAGGGTACCATCAAATCCGAATGAGGGGTGAAGATGTGGAAAAGACTAATTTTAGATGTCACTATGGGCACTTTGAATTTTTTGTTATGCCATTTGGCCTCACTAATGCACCTGGAACATTCCAATCTTGTATGAATAAGGTATTCAGCCAGCATCTTCGACAATTTTTTTTGGTCTTTTTTGATGATATCTTGATTTACAGTAAAACATGGGAAGAGCATCTAAAGCACATAGACACTGTTTTGAGAATCTTGGAGCAGCAATCTTTCTATGCTAAGCTATCTAAATGTGAGTTTGGTTTGATAGAGATCCTATATTTGGGACATATTATAAGTTCTAAAGGAGTACAAGTTGATCAACAAAAAATTCAAGCAATTTTGGATTGGCCTCCACCCACTAATCTTACACAGTTGAGAGGTTTCTTTGGGTTGTGTAGCTATTATAGGAGATTTGGCAAGGGATTTTCTCAGCTTGCTGCCCCCTTGACTAATTTGACAAAGAAAGGAGCTTTTGTTTGGACAGAAGAGGCACAAAAAATATTTGATAAGCTTAAGAAGGTAATGAGCTCATGCCCTGTGCTTGCAATTCCAGATTTCTCTTTACCTTTTGTTGTTGAATGTGATGCTTCTGGAGAAGGTATAGGGGCTGTCCTAACTCAAAGGGGACATCCAATAGCATTTGAGAGTAGAAAACTAAATCAATCAGAGAAAGGTTACTCCATCTATGATAAGGAAATGTTGGCAATCATGCATGCACTTCATAAGTTTAGACAATATTTGGTATGTGGGAGATTCATTGTAAAGACAAACCATAATAGCCTTCTTGAACCAAAGGGATTTGAATGATCGTCAGCAAAATTGGGTAAGAAAATTGCAAGCTTATGATTTTGATATTGAATACATGAAAGGAAAGAATAATGTGGTTGCTGATGCTCTCTCAAGAAAGCCCACTCTGTGTTCCTTAACATCTATCTCTGCTGATTGGAAAGTCTCCATAATTTTAGAGTATGCTAAAGATTCCTTTGCCACCAAGATTTTGGATAAGTTAGTGGATGATAACAGGTACAAGGTTGTGGATGAATTGATTTATTACAAGAACAGGATCTTCTTAGTGCTAGGATCAAAAATCAAGGAGAGGATATTGAGGGCCTTTCATGACACACCTTTGGCTGGTCACCAGGGATACTTCAAGACATATAGGCAAATTCGAGAGCAGTTTTCATGGAAGGGTATGAAGGAGGATGTCCTTAAACACATTAAGGAATGTATGGTATGCCAACAAAGCAAGAGTGAGCAAAATTTTCCTGCAAGGTTGTTGCAGCCACTTCCTATTCCTGAACAAAAATGGGAAAGTATTTCCATGGACTTCATCACCAGGTTGCCCAAGGTTCAAGGTAAGGATTGCATATATGTGGTGGTAGATAGACTAACTAAGTATGCACATTTCTTTCCTATCACATCTGATTTCAAGGCATCACAAGTGGCTGAATTATTCTTCAAGGAGATTTTTAGATTACATGGCTTGCCTAGAAACATTGTCAGTGATCGGGACAATAGATTCCTCATCTCTTTTTGGAAGGAGCTCTTTCATTTGGCAGGAACTGAACTCACTCCCAGTACTAGCTATCACCCTCAAACAGATGGACAAACAGAGATAGTTAATACATGGATAGAGGGATATTTGAGGAACTATGTTTCAAATCAACAACATGCTTGGGTGAAATGGTTGCACCTAGGGGAGTATTGTTACAATACGTCTCATCACATGTCTATTGGTATGCCTCCTTTTCGTGCTCTTTATGGTTATGATGCCCTTTCCTTTGTTGATTTAGTACTTTCAGATAGCAGAGTACCTGCAGCAAGTGATTTCATCAAGCAAAGCCAAGACATAATAAGGTCCCTCAAGGATAATCTACAACATGCACAGAACCAACAAAAGTTGTATGCTGATAGGAAAAGGACTGAAAGATCTTTTGAGGTGGGAGATTTGGTATTTGTTAGGTTGCAACCATATAAGCAAAGCACCTTGAAGAGGAGTGGGGAAGAGAAACTCAAGCCAAGGTTCTATGGGCCTTATAATATCACCAAGAAGGTAGGAGAGGTAGCTTATGAATTGGAGCTCCCACCAAAAAGCAAAATACATAATATTTTCCATGTATCTTTCTTGAATAAGGTTCTAGGCCAGCAGACCATAGTATCTACAGAATTACCACCTCTTGATGATGAAGGGAAATTAGTTTTGATACCAGAAGAGATTTTGGATACAAGAGAGAAAAGATTGAGAAACAGGAATATCATAGAGCATTTGGTCAAATGGAAAGGATTACCACTAGAAGATGCAACTTGGGAAGGAGCACATATTCTTGAACATTCCAACCTTCATTTCTTGAGGACAAGCAATATTTGGGAGGGGAGGACTTGTCATGTCTCCTTTTCAAATATTTAAAAATAATAATCTTTGCTAACGCAGGCAAATCCAAAAAAGGTGAAGTTTCGGCAAAGGGGGCTAATCTTTGGAAACCAATGGACTAATAAATAAAAATTATTATTAAAATATGTTTTATTAACCCCTCTTGGATGTGAGTTAGGGTTATGCCCTCTTTTAAGGGATTTGGAGGCATTTTGGGCTCATTCCAGAACTTGATTTTTGCTTATTGCTTTGTTGTTCTTTAGAGGCTGCCAAACCTGTGGAGAAGGAGACCCAAGGATGGGAGTTTGCAGGTTTCCAAAAAGGCTAAGGATGGGAGTTTGAAGTCATTCCATGTGCAAGCTCATGCAGAGTTTGCCCTTGTGCTGAACAGTGCAAATTTGTGAGTTTTCGGGTGTGTTTTTTGTAAGAGTTTGGTGTTTTCGATTGAGTATTTCGTATCCGTTTGGTTTGCTACTATATTTTAGACTTTAGGATGTTAAAATAGAGCTGAATATATGTATTGGAACATGATTAAACTTCTGAGATAGATTATTAGTGTTTTTGTGGTGTTTTTGGGCATTTTTGTGTTAATTTCGGGAGCCCGATGAGCATAGTTTTTGTCCTACGTTTGTGAGTTGTTGTGTAAATGCTATGCAGATCTGAAAATGTCATTTTGTAGGCCATTATGCTGCTAAAATTTCTGTAAAAATGTCCATTTTCAGATTTATTAATAATATGTGAAGTTGTGAAGTTTTTGGCACTATTTCGGACATACCCGATTTGGGGTTTATTGTGAAATTGGTGGAACTTTGTATTATTGGTTGTTTGATTTTGAAAATCTGATTAGAGGCTTGAAATATCATAAAAAATCAGAAAAAGGGACATTTCAATTCTTGGTGGATCTTTGTATTATTGGTTGTTTGATTTTGAAAATCTGATTAGAGGCTTGAAATATCATAAAAAATCAGAAAAAGGGACATTTCAGAACTGAAATGTCCATTTTTTTGATTTTTTATGATATTTCAAGCCTCTAATCAGATTTTCAAAATCAAACAACCAATAATACAAAGATCCACCAATTTCACAATAAACCCCAAATCGGGTATGTCCGAAATAGTGCCAAAAACTTCACAACTTCACATATTATTAATAAATCTGAAAATGGACATTTTTACAGAAATTTCAGTAGCATAACAGCCTACAAAATGACATTTTCATATCTGTATAGCATTTATACAACAACTCACAAACGTAGGACAAAAACTATGCTCATCGGGCTCCTGAAATTAACACAAAAATGCCCAGAAACACCACAAAAACACTAATAATCTATCTCAGAAGTTTAACCACGTCCCAATACATATATTCAGCTCTATTTTAACATCTTAAAGTCTGAAATACAATAGCAACCCAAACTGATATGAAATACTCAACCGAAAACACCAAACTCTTACAAAAAACACACCTGAAAACCCACAAATTTGCACTGTTCAGCACAAGGGCAAAATCTGCATGAGCTTGCACATGGAATGGCTTCAAACTCCCATCCTTAGCCTTCTTAGAAACCTGCAAACTCTAGCCCTTGGGTCTCCTTCTCCACAGGTTTGGTAGCCTCTGAAGAACAACAAAGCAATAAGCGAAAATCAAGTTCTGGAATGAGCCCAAAATGCCTCCAAATCCCTTAAAAGAGGGCATAACCCTAACTCACGTCCAAGAGGGGTTAATAAAACATATTTTAATAATAATTTTTATTTATTAGTCCATTGGTTTCCAAAGATTAGCCCCCTTTGCCGAAACTTCACCTTTTTTGGGCCTGCCTGCGTTAGCAAAGATTATTATTTTTAAATATTTGAAAAGGGGACATGACAATAGACCTCCAAATAAAATATGAAAACCCATCATAGAGAAATCCATACAAAATCAGTCTAAAGGGTCAAAAATCACGAATTATGTCATCCAACACATTTGAAAGGTAAAATATCCAGATACTTGTCCTACCTCACTAGGACAAATGGTTTAAGAGTTTGGGATTTGGACTTGATAATTTATCTCCCTTCTCTTATCATTGAGATAGTGTAATGGGGTACACTCATCCTGGAAATTCAGGGAAGTCGATACCTGGTACCTACAACCTGCATAAAAACCACGCATGTACATACAATATATATAATGCTAAGCTAAACAGGCAATGGCAGGAAGTGGTGCATCGTGTAGATCCCGAGTAGCAGGTGACTACGACTCCCTTCCTTAACCACATAAAAAATGTCATACATAAGAAAAAACACGCACACCATACATATGCAAGTATGGGGTAAGTATCCATAATAAAACACGTGTGATAATAAACCATCTAACTAATCACCATCAATAACTGAAAGCAATGTAATAATCATCATGCATACATGAAATGTAGAGTCTAAATAATCTCATCATACATCAACTAAATCCATAACATAATGTCTGATCATCTCGAAACAATGCTACTAATCCATCAACATAAAACTAGTCTAACTTAGTCCGACAATAATAACAACAATGTGTCCAGAAAGATGTGAGCGAGGGCGGGCACTACACTCAACCCGATCTTTTATTTGACAATCATCTCATGTAGAACACATTTTTCTTGGAAAAGTCTAGAAGGTATGAAGTTAAGAAAGCTGCTTGAAAAGCTACATTATAGTAATTCACTAAAATATTGGTTTTTCAAAAATAGTTGCATAAGAACATAACAAAACACGTCTTTCCAAATATGTCGTAAAATAACTTATTGATAGACTCCACAATAATAACATTATGTAGACTAAAACTGAAGAAATTCCCTCCAATTCAACTTGCTTTGGAAATTAGCATAATTTTTTAATAAAGATAAAATATTGTTAAGTGAGCTTCACGAATTAGGTATAAAAGATATCATGAGATGATTTGACACTTCACATTTTTTCTTCAATTCTTCATTTAGGAGATCCTCCCCAACTTTAATGTAGATTTAGTGCCATCTACGTTGATGCAAATTTTCTTCAATTCTTCATTTAGGAGATCCTCCCCAACTTTAATGCAGATTTAGCTCCATCAACTTTAAAGCAGTTGATGCAATGGGTATGTTGTAAAGTTATTGAACATAACTTGACTATGACATTTATAATGGAGATACATGCATAGACTTATAAGTACACATAGAGAGAGATGTAAATCCCATTGTTTGACACTTAGTATGTTGTATCTATCTCTGGTAAACCTTTGGACAAATTGTGCTAATTTAACAACATACAATTGTTTCTTAACCAACAAGCATATTCTTTTTTGTCTTTTTTGTCTTAGTCACATATGCTCTATCTTTTAGCGCACCTATTGCCTTATAATTGTTAACAATTAAGACATCTAAATGATCTAAACATTTGATTGTACTCTTTGAAAAATTCAATTTTGTATAGGAGTGAGTGTCAAAAAGGAAGACGCGGAGATATGAACAATTGAGGTAGAAATGAGGGTCTTCATTCCCAATAGAATTTGAACCTTTATAGCAATAACAACATACCAATTTAACCATCACAATATATTAAAAATTATAGCTCTACAACTTTCATATAATTATTTTTATATAATTAAAATATCTAAGTATTTTATTTCAAAAAAATTATTTTTTATTTTTTATTTAAGAAATTTAAAAAATTTAGTATTGAAAAAAAAAAACTATTATATTAGTTAAATAAGTGTTATTCCTTTCTAATATAAATTTGTGATATCTATATTAGTTCCTGCCTATGGGGAATACTTATGCATTCATGTCATGCTAATATCACATTAATACTAACCAATCAAATCAAAGAATTTAAAAGATTATATGAAACTTCAAATGTTTATATCTTTTTTCTAATTTTTTATTATTTTACAAATCACATTTTTCATTCATTCTATTGGTCCATACTATTTTTGGTGGGGGAGAAAATTAATTTTCTTTAACAAAAATATAAATATTTTCTAACAACTTCATCTTGCATTAATGAATGCATTAATTACAACTTTATCTTTGTGACAAATTTATAAAATAAAATAAAAATGAATCATCTTATCTTCTACCTCACACAACATGTCTAATCAACATTAATTCTCACTAGCGTCTATTTGAATTTCTAATTTTTTTAAAACTTTGATTTTTTAATAAAAGCAGTTAAATTATTATTAAAAAAGCAGTTAAATTATTACTATTATTTTACTTTTGTAAAAATAAATTAAACAATATTATTTTTTAGTTATATTTTATAATTGTGTTTGTAATATGTATAATTGATAAGTGTTACAATTTGTAAATTACATAATTTATTATTATTAATATTTTACATTTAAATAATTTATCATTTAGTTTAAATATATTTAAAACTTAAATATATATTTTAATATTAAATTAATAATTATATTTTACATCAAAAAAATACTAAAAGAAATAATTCAATTCTAAAAGATATGTAAATTATTATTAAGTTTGTATAAACTATGTATTAAAATTAAATATTTATATTATATTTCTTATTTATTAGTTCCTGTCGCAGGATACTATAGCATCCAGTAGATGTCCATTGTTTTTTTATTTTCAACCAATGAAATAACATAATTTTTTCAAAACACTATTTAATTATAATGTTTCTATGCTGAACAGTGATTTTTTAATTTTTACAAATTTCTAATTCCTATTACTTCATTTGATCGTACAGTGAACAGTCAGTGTTCAAGATTTTTTAAAAGTTTTTAGCTGATCAAACAATAAAACATTTCTATGAAATTTTATTGTGCTGATGTATTGCACAGTGGCGGCTATTATTGTCAAATCTGAAAGAGTCGAAAAAAGCACAGATATTATTGCCAAATCTTACCAAATCTGAAAGAGTCAATTTTTTTTTACAAATTTGTACTAAACTTCACAGCGAGATACATGCCACTTGTTATGGTCGGTGTGAAAATTTAATGTAGCCATCTACAAAAATCTATTCGCATTGAATGTGCACCAACGACTGGAATTAAACAACTGGAATTAGAAAAGCTAAGAGTTTGTATCCTCTGGTCGTGGCGGTCTTACCAGATGTTCAAATTGTAATTTTATGTGCATTGTATTTCCTTGCAAACTGTGGCCAGTAGTTTTTCAAGAGCTATACATGCTTAAAGGATGATAATATAATAAGGAAAGCAGATAGAGAATGCTTTCTCAATAGAAAAATGCAATTTGTTTTTAGCTTGACTCTGGTGAACGTGGATTGTTAAAGATTGGTTTACTTTCAAGCTTGGCATGAGTTCCGAACCTAAAGATGCAAAATTTAAACAATATATAAGGTAAGTAGAAAGAAATCCTCTCGTGGTTTTCAAATTGGTGTTGGGGGAATGTTTCTGTGACCAAAATTATCTTTATATGGTTTTTGTTTTCTATGGAGAAAGTTAAAGCGCCATTTATTTTAGAACCGTTGAATTTTTTTACCTCTTGCAAGTGATATGGTTTCGGAATCATATATTCCAGAAGTTTTGTAATAGTGACAAATGTTTTCCAGTAAGAATTATCAATTTTATATAACTTACGGAAATATTTTATGATTCTACAGACAAACTAAACATATTTTTGGAAAATAACACATTTTTGAGGATTATTTTTTGATATATTAAAGAGAAAGAAGATAATACCATTTTGTTATTGTTAGTTTTTTTTCCTGGTTTATGTAAAAAGTGATCAAATATAAAATAAATGAGAGATTATACAGATACAGGTAGTCAATGAACTTTTATTGGAGTCATTTTGTGCCCTAGAACTCTTTCTATTTTTGAGTAGTTGATGTTTACTTTTGCTTCTGATTAGTTATTGGAACTTGTTGTGCTTTTGAGTCTTATTGATTTACTTTGTTTGTTGGTGAGAATTAGTATAATCCCTTTATTTCTTTTTGTTTTTTAATTTATCTAATTTCAATTTTTGATCCTTTATTTTTATTTTAGTAATCAGTAAAGTAGACGATGTTTAAGGTTTGACACTTCTTTTGATACATTAATGTAGATCATGTAAGGGTCCAGATCCAATATAAAATAAAACTTACATAAGAATTCAAAAAATGGATCCAACAAAACAAAGAGGTAACATGACTTGATGTTATGAATCAGTAAGAGTAGATGATGTTTAAGGTCTGACACTTCTTTAGATAGATTAATGTAGATCATGTAAGGGTTCAGATCCAATATAAAATAAAACTTGCATAAGAATTCAAAAAATGGATCCAACAAAACAAAGAGGTAAAATGACCTGATGTTATGCTCTTGGTGCTGGAAGTATTTTGCAGCTAGACACTTCTTTAAATTTTAGTCAAATATTTAAACATTATCATATTACTATTACTTATTCCTACATTACTATCGGCAGGAACTAGACGCTTTGCGTCCTTGTTACATCATATTTTAATTTTATGAAAAATTTGGAAATACAAAACATTAAATAGTAAACCTTCTCTAACTGTGTAAAATTAAACAATTATTCTTATAAAATATTTTTATATTTCAATACATTTCATTTTTTCTTATACAAATGTGAGTTTTAATGTAAAAAATAAATTCTTATTTCATTAATTAAAATATAATATATTTTTATTTTTCATTATAACCATGATTTTTTGACTATTTGTTTTATTAAGAAAAATATTTATATTTGTTTCTCTCTCTCTTTCACACACACAACTTATGTTGGTATCACTCTATCTTACTATTTTATCACTCTTCCTCTTTCTCCTATATATTATCTATCATTTTTTCCTCTGCACATATGTTTATGTTGTTATTGTTCTATACTACTATTTATCTCTATCTAATGATTAAAAATAGTGTGACTTCCATTTGATAATCAAGATGAGAATAATACATAGTTGGAGATTTTGGCCTCTTATAATTGAGCTTAAATGATCAAATATATAATAATATAACACAAGAACTTAACACCGAAATATGAGACATCCTTTTAGATCACAACAACATTTCTAGGACGAAAATTTAACAACAAAATATGAATCATCCTATCAAATCACAAGTGCATTTCTACGCAAAATTAATGCATTTACAATGTTAAATTAGAACTATTTAACCTTATTCTCACTTATCTACACCTCTACAACCATTATACGTTAGATAGGAACTATGACACATTGTGTCTCTAGTTTGCAAACAAAATTTAGTTTTGCTAGTATCATAATTCAACATATTCTTTGCTTACAAAATTTGACTAATCAATATGTAATACTCGATATCCGATCTTTGACTGATCCGGTTTCTTGCGGCCCCTTTTTTTTGTAAAGTTATGCTATGAATTGTGCACCCACCACAATTATTCCTTGGCTTACCACTTATACAAATGCTTTGGAAAAAATACAACGAAAAATATAGTAATAGTGAAAAAAATTCTAAAAGGGTTTGCTTAATGGTAAAACAAACATACAGTCCAACTCTGTCAGGTGACTATTCAATTCTATGCTTCAGATAATTTCTTTTCAGCCTGCAGTTGAGAATTCTCTATTTGAAGAGCATTCTTATAACTCTGTTAATCACGAGAGTAGATAGCTCAAATCTGGTCAGCAACCACAGATCATTGCCAACGACAAGAACAAAGAGGAAGAGCGCAGGAGCCTCACGCGTGGTTTACCTCTGCTGGGAGAAAGGACACAAATATGTCGCACAACGCACACAAAGTCAAGTACTAAAACAGATGGTCTAAATCGTTGCAATGGTCGTACACTGTTTTCAGCATCTTTCAACCATTGATTTCAAACCAGAGCTTGTCCATTTCAAATAAGGAAACGCCTACGGCGTAACGAGTCATCCCTTAAAACCCTAAAACCTGGTTCAGACAAACATTCATATATTCGATGTGAAACACTTAGTGAAGGAGATTTTTCTCCCCAGCAGAGGAAGGGGATGAAGGCACCCAAATTCCAGGTCCACCTTCATCTTTTTATTTTTACAAAACCATATTGGAATTCGAAGGCCACATTTATTTTCAGTTTATGCTGCTGAGTCAATGGCACACTACAGTACAGAAGGAAATAGCGTATTCCATGAAGATGACGAGGAAGAAGTGGATTGGCAGATTCTCAGGGCCATTCAACATAAAAATCCCACTCTAAGACCTCATATGATCGCCAGGTGGACTTCTCAACATACCCTTGCTCTTCTACAAATGTTAAATGCACACCCTAATATGGCTTTTTGTTTGTTTAGATTCATTAAATAGTACTCTGCTTCATTTCATATTCTTCATTTCTATTCAACAATTATTTGTATTTTAGTTCAATCAGGCATGAAATACAGAGCCCTTTTATTGGCGGGGGAACTCTTTCAGGAATTGATTCTGAGACCATCTGATGTATTTTATGCTTTGATATATGAAAATATGAATACCCCCTTCACAGCCACTTTAGTTGAAGTAGTGATTAAGGCATACACCAAGTGTGGAATGCCCAAAAATGCCTTGGAAATACTTAGTCTTGTTGAGCTGGAGGGGCACGTGCCCTCTGTTTTTTGCTTTAATTTTCTTCTCAGAGGTTTGATTGACCACAATGAAATAAAAATGGCATCCAACTTGTACACCCAAATGAGGCGGATTGATGGGTTGCCTAATGTGTATACTTATACCATATTGATTGGAGCCTATTGTAAATTTGGTAGATTAGATGAAGCGGATTATTTTTTGATGGAAATGGAAGTTCATGGAATTGTTCCCGACGCTGTCACTTATACTACCATTATCCATGAACATTGTAAGATTGGTCGAACAGAAGTAGGCCTAAGCTTCTAAAGGATTTAGAGAAGAAATTTAATTCTTGGAGTTACAATGTAGTTATCCATGGATTTTGCAAGCAAGGTGACGTAAATGATGCAAGGAGGGTTTTTGAGGAAATGCGTACCAAAGGTTCAGTTCCTGATGCCTATAGCTATAGCAGTCTTATTAATGGATATTGCAAAAAAGCTGATCTTGTAACCGCATGGCATCTGCATAGTGAAATGGTGGCTAGTAATATAAAGCCGGACAATTTTACATGTAGTTCTCTGCTTTACGGTCTTTGTAAGGTTGGGAGACTTGACAGGGCGCTAGAGTTTTTTGAGGAACTTAAGTGTTCAGGATTTTTCCTAGACCGGGTCATGTACAGCATTATGATTGATGGGTACTGTAAACAAGGCAGTATGGCTGAGGCGTTGATTTTTTTTGGTAAAATGGTTGAGCAGAATTTGGTTCCAGATATTATTCATGGGTACAGCAGAAATGGTAATCTGGATCAGGCCTTAAAGATTTTTGAAGGTTTTCTTGGCAGGGGTATATTGCCTGATATTTTTACTTACAATGCACTTATCAGTGGACTCTGTAAGGAAAACAATGCCAACAGAGCTCTTCAACTTCTGGATAAAATGATGGATCAAGGTATTGTCCCTAATGCAGTTACTTGGACAGCACTGATTAATGCAGTGTGCAAAGACTACAAAGTACATCAGGCACAGAGATTTTTTGAAGAAATGTTAAAGAGGGGCCTATCTGAGAGCGTTGATATTTTCAGTAGTTTGATTTGTGGACAATGCAAACAAGGGAATATTGGAGAGGCTCTTAAGCTGTATCCCAGAATATTGGAAGGGGGATACGTCCCTGATCTCGTAGCATTCACAAATCTTATAGATGGATTTTTAAAGAAAGGTGACACTCATGCTGCCATAATGATGTTTAACAGTATGGTGAAACATAAAATTCTACCTGATGTGGTTACTTACGGTACTCTGATGGCAACCTTCTGTAGATTAGGAAATTATGATAAGACTTTTGAGTTCTATTCCGAGATGGTGGGAAGAGGGCTTCCACCTGATTTTGTAACTTATTCCATTATAATTAATGTATACTGCAAGACAAATCATTTGCTGGATGCTCATGGCTTGCTTTATCGAATTAAGAGAACAAGAGTAATGCTAGATGTTGTTTCTTATACTACTTTAATCAATGGGTATTGCAAGGCCAATGGCATGCATGATGCTCTCAAACTGTTTAATGAAATGGAAGAAACGGGAATATCACCAGATTTTGTTGCTTACACAACTTTAATTGCCGGATATTGTAATATTGGAAACAGGAAAAGGGCTTTGGAGCTGCATGATGAAATGGTGAAGAAAGGGATATTACCCAATTCTGTGACTTACTCAATATTAAATATTGGACTCTGTAAGACCACAAAGTTGCAGTGAGCATGGAAACAGTTGAAAGAACGGAAAATCGGAGCTTGGTATGATGTCAGCAATAGCATTCTGTAGCTGAGAGGTTTTATTGGTAAATATGTTTTTTTTCCCTGCTGTAGCATTCTGTAGCCAACAGCATGCATGATGGTCTCAAACTGCTTAATGAAATGGAAGAAAAGGGCACCTCACCTGATGTTGTTGCTTACACAACTTTAATTGCTGGATATTCTAATATTAGAAACATAAAAAGGGCTGTTGAGCTGCATGATGAAATGGTGAAGAAAGGGATATTACTGAATTCTGTTACTTAATATAAAATATTGAACTCTGCAAGATCACAAAGCTGCAGTGAGCAGGAAAACAGTTGAAAGTATGGAAAATTGGAGTTTGGTATGCTGTCAGCAGTAGCATTCTGTAGCTGCCAGGTTTCACTGGTAAATATGTTTTTCTTCTCTTCTTTTTTGTTAGTGTAGAGTTTATTATATAAGATCTTTTTCATCTTGTACTGGATGATTCAGCTATTTATCCGGCCGAAGGCACTTGAAATTATTTCAACGCAATTCTTTCTTGATTGAGACCACAGTACTAGACTTAATTTCTTACCAGATCATGATACAATGCAATGATCAGAAAATTGAACTAGTCTCTGCTTTCTCTATTAGTTACCACTCTAAATAAAATGCATATATCATTGTGTTACTACTTTGTCAACAGTTCCTTCTTGGCATGGAATGATTCCTTGTGATGATTGCTATTATTTCATACCCACAAAATTCACCTTCTGAAGACAGCATATACTTGCACCGCTATTACATGAGCGAGCCACAGGTAATGCTGAGCTCTTTCTAAGTACTTGCCCTCACTAACGTTTTGGATGCCAGTTATTCACTTCAAACAATTATAATCACTGGAAAAGGAGCTCTAGCAGCTGCTCCATGCATTTGGCTTATCCTATCACCCATTGGTTTACTCACATCCTATAACTATCGACCTGTGTACTTTTCTGGTTTGTCTCTTTCATTATGCTCAATAAGGGGGAGTAATTTTATTTAATCATCAAATACCTGACTAATAACATTATCCTTTTGAACCTCAAAAACCTTGAGGAAACAAAATCGTACCAAAAAACAAATCTTCTCTACTTTCATATATTTCTCTATTTTTCGGATTTCCCTAAATGCCTTGCAATTTTTATCTCACTTGATTTCCTTTTTATCTTTAGGAGCTAAATTTAGATGTCTCAGCTTCCCAGTGGTTATCAAAGCTGATAGATATCTATGGGAGAGAGCAATTTGTGCCTGGATGGTGATTTGGAAAATCACTTATCTTTGAGGCCTGTTATAGATGGTGGTGCGATTGACAGTAGCAGTGACAAAGAAACTAATTTCAGTTTGAACAAACAAGGCTCCAGTCAAAATGTGTCTGCAGGAGACAGGTCTAATAATGTGAATCTACAGTTCAACTGCTTTACCGAGGAGGCTCATGATGCTACTCTTCATTTTCAGATCATAAACCTTTTTAAACAGGTACTTTTTACCATCTTGAAGCAAAGTGTAGAAACAGGGCTTGTCATGTATTTCTCATCCTATTGTTAGCAAGGATCCTACTTTCTTACTAGCCTAGTATAGAGTTACGGCATTGTGGAAAAATGAATTTGTATTAAATTTTAACCTTACATTGGAAATCAAAGAAGTAGATTTTTAGAATTCATTTTAAACTTCTGTTTAGACGTGCCATTTGACGCACCAGTCTAACTCACATTTGAGCTGAAAAACAATGTTCAGTAAAAATTGAGAACAAAGCACAAATTGAATATAATGGAAAACATATGAATAAAAGTTAAAACATAACCTGTTGAATAAAATGGAAAATACATATGAAAAAAACACAAGTTGAAAAAAAAATCCTTTTTCTGCAATTCTTTAGCATTATCTTTTTTCTTGTGTTTACATTTCCCAATTCAACCCGAAATTTTGAAGAATCTTTACACTATGGCCATGTTGTGCCATTGCTGTGCAAGTCTCATGCCACGATTTTTGAAGTTGGGCTGCATATATATGGAAAACACAGTACAAGATGAAAGAGATAATGATTATGCCAATGTGTGACTATGATGAGCTTTGATCTATGTGATCAGTACAAGAAAAGATGTCATAATATCGCAAATGGTTAATGGCTGAAGCTTTTCAGCTTCAAGTTTATGAAGTTATAAATTAAATAAAATCCAGGAGATGATAAATGTGTCTATTACTTTTAATGGTAAACATGTAATTTAAGGAATCTATAAAAATAATAAGTACAATGTAGCACTAATGGAGGCAGAGCTCAGCAAATTAAAGATGACTTTTGATTAGAGTTTAAAGAACATTGCATCCTTGCCTCAACAATTTATGCCTATGATCAGATGTTTTGGAAGCATTGTCTCAAAATAATGACATTCATAGTTTTCCTCTTTCTAATAATGTGTCGCGGAGTGTGATCTGAAATTTCAATGCAAAAAGCTACCATACAATTATATTCAGAAGCATTCTCCATCACTATTTATGTCTCTTATTCTTCACTAGTGCCTAAAACATGAATATTGTCTTTTGTGACGTTGTTATCTTTAGGGAATGGAACATTAGTGGGTACACTATCTGAACCATTGTGGTTCTTAACATTATGTAATTTACAGCAACTGAGGTACTTATTTATGTTTGGCCTTGTATGGTTGTGGTCCGTCCTTCCATCTGTTTCTATCCTTATGGGCTTAAATCAGCCTTCTCATTTGTTCATTATGAGATTTGTATAGTCTCCTAGTTAAAGTGGTTTCCTCTAACTCATGAATGTCATAAATGGCTTGTCTTGATATTATGTCTATCACATTCCTGAGTTTGTGTTAGTATGTAGAATAACAGATATTAGTTTATAGTTCTCTTCTTGATTGTATATCAGCTGTATTATAAAGGGTATTGACACTATCAAATTATATTGCCTCACATTGCATATTTTTAGCATATTTATCTTCTTGATTGCATGTCATTTATATTACATGGTATTGGCACAAATTGTATCATCTCACACACAACATATTTTTCTAGGAGTATGTTGTTAATGAATCATTCTGTGTCAATATCACAAATGAAACTGCCAATTTTCCCAAGGTATAATCTAATAATCCTACATGCATTTTTAAGCCTAGTGGAGCTTTATCTGTGTAAGCTAGAAGCTTTATGCCTTAGAATAATTGAAAAGTTGCAAGCTATTGATCCTTACAGTAATATGTTGTAATGTCCCCTTTCAAGACATTAGTTTATAAAACCAATCCCTTCATATATTTCTCTATTTTTTTTCCAAATGCCCCTTTCTCAAAGTTTTTATCTATCTATCTATCTATCTATATATATGGATTGGTAATGGGCCGAAGCCTATAGATTATTTATTGTTTATTATTATTTGTTGAAATTAATTATTATTGTGTTAAGTTTGAGTAGATTTGAATCCAAGACCTCTCCGATGAGATGCTCACAATTTACCATTGTGCTGTAGGCTCTTGCCTATTTCTGATTAATATAAATTATTATTAATAATATTATTTTTAATACTATTGCATAATATTACTTTATATAATATTTAATTCTCATATTTTTAATAATAATATTTTATGCAATGATTATAGTAAATTAAAACTATAACATTATTAATATTTAATTTATTTATTATTTATTAGCCGATAGGCTATTATAGGTTAGAATTTCATCCTAAACCTGTCCAATGCGTAAAACTGCTTACTGTTTTGGGAGGTGGTTTGGACAAATTGGGTTGCGAATCTTTTAGTAAATATGTGAATTGCGTATCTTTCAGTATCAAGAAAATCAAGTATCATATCCGATTGCAATAAAGCAAGATATCTTTTTGGTCCTCTTTGTCATCGCCTTCACGCCTAAGATTTCAAAAATGCTTGAGGAACATGGTCTAGCTTCCAGAGAGAATGAACACTAGAATTTTTTCGACATTTTCGTGGGCAGCACCAAGAGGGTTCAATTGTGATGGATTTTCCTATGAATGTGACATGAAAGGTGGTAGAGAACTTCAACACGCTCTGCACCAGCGAGGAGGATGTTGGCATGTGACAGCTGAAGTCATTGCATCGGCCCAGCGAATGGGAGCTATGCGTCACCATGCAAGGGAGGGCCAATCATGTTAAAGATAGTTGATTATTGTCCCTCCGGATGCACTGGCAACATCAATCTATCTCAGCAAGCCTTTGCTGGTATCCACGCTTATCCTGATGCTGCCATTGTTCACATCAACTATGATCGGTGTCATAATTTGATATATTTAGTCAAATGTTATTCCTGCTTTGCATTTCAAGGTTGAGTAACTGAAATCCATCCTTTAAAGAGAGCCAGCCATTATCGGAACATCAAAAAAAATAACAAGCAAAAACTAGTTGAATGAGTATTTTTTTGTTTGTTTGCTAAAGAAACCAGGTACATGAAAATGCAGTAGAAGGAACTGAACATGAGACTTCTCATTGAGCTGATGTTTCTCTCAATCAGACCTGATCTACCAATGTGAATAATATCTATCCATGATAGCATCCCCTAAGTGATTCGATGGCAGCATTCAGTTGTGTTCATCCCCTACCTTGTCCATAAATAGATTCAATATTCTGAGTTATTCAACAATTCAGATATAATGTTTTGTTTATTTTGAAATTGCTTTTACATGAACTTGCACAAAAGAGAGTCTGCCCTCTAAATCCCACTACTTTGATGCATATCAGGCTCAATTTGATTTGAATCAGTTCAATATGTATAAACTGAAATGGAGACCTGATAACCGTAGCCTAGAATAAATTTTGAATGAGGAGCCTGTCCATCATATGTATCATGCTGCCAAATATTAATGTTGTTCATGTGATACTTGTCCCCGTTATGTCCACCTGGTCTGATGGTCATATGCATGTCTAAATTCCTTATGCGATGTGCTCCTTAGTCAAATTGCTAGCTGTCAAGAGTTCATTGGCATTACGTCAAACAGTTTCACACCTGCCCTCTTTAATTCATTTGGTATCTCTGAGTAAGATGTAGGCTTAACCACGAATGCAGCCAACTGATATTGCTCGAACAACTCATGACATAGTTCATCTGACCTGCTACTTATACACAAATCCATATGTTCTTATCTCATTAGTTGCAACAACACCTTCTAGGGCCTCCCATGTTTAAGGATAATTAGACCATACCATGCCCACACATATCGGGCATATTCCCTAGAAGAGTAGTGCGAGGCCTTATCAATCGTCCCCACCAATAAAAGGATTTAATCTTTCGATTGATTGATAGTTCTTTACTTGTTGATTTATATCTCAAATTATTTTGAAATCCTAAAGATAAATCTAGTTGTAAGGCTGATAAATCCAATTCCTCTTATTCTTTAGTTGAAAGGGAGTCCATGTGCAAGACGTGAATTTTTCATGACATTTTTATATGCTTTGTATATTTTGTATTTGGCTTTTTTTTTAATGAAATATGGTCATAAAGTTATGCAAGCAACAAGAAAGGCCAATTTCTGTCCTATATACATTTATGCATTTACTCAAGAATATTGAACAAAAATTTAGATCAAAATAATGACATTCATTAAATTCGAGGAGTAAAGTCATTTTGAAAAACTTCACCTAAATCTTAGAGAAAGATTTGAGATCGCATTTAATGATTGACCAAAATCAAGAAGATTAGAACTGAAAAACTTTATCTAAATTGTAGAGAAAGATTTGAACTCATATGAGGTGGTGCGACTGTAATACCATAATAGCCATTTTTATGGGCGCACGAGTAGGTACATTTTCCTTTCAGTGAAGAAGAAATGATAAGTTTATCCAATACCCATTCTACTGTAATTTAAGGCATGTTGCATGCTCAGACCTATCTTTTATGTCCATCTACATGTTCAAGCAATTTTTTGTTAAGGAACATTTAAGTTTTTCCCATCTACAATTGTTTGATTTTTCCACTGCATATTTTTTTTTGATGGAGGGTTCAGACCTGCGAGGCAACCCAACGAAACGCGAAGCCTGTGAAGTATCCCTAGCAGACTGATTCACTGATCTGCTGTAATTTTATTTAAATAAAATGGAATTCTCCTGCAATTATTAAGTGTTCTTACAGAGTAGACAGAAGTGCAGAAGCTTGGTATTTGATTTTTGATATTTTCTCTTCAAAATAGATGTGTTACAATATCTACTAGTAACAGCAGTATTTAAACAGCATGGTAATAATCCAAAACCACAGCACTTAAAAGCTGGGAATACCCAAACAAACCCAATAATGTTTGTTACAAAAATAAAAGCAACCCAGTACCTTAGCTCTAGTCAACGCCAAATACGGATAGGCGGCCAGCTACAGGTCTGCAACAGATCTGTTCTTATTCCAACGCCCAGGTGTGCAAGAAGGCAACCCAATACTGAAAGTCAGATTTGAGATGGTGGCTGCTGCTGAAGATCAGATAAGAAAGGCTGCCATTGCTGAGGCTGCTTGCTTTCTGCCTGAATATAGTACTGAAGACCTGCTGAATCACAGCTGCTTGAGGGTTACGTCCCAAACAGTTTACTCTCAACCTAGGGTTGGTGTCCTAGTTGGAGGAATGCTCTACCAGAGCCAAGCGCCCAAAATGATGGATGAATAATGTAAAAGATAATCTTTCCTTCCTTTGCTTCTCCTTATAACTTCCTACTAGGCATTCAAACCCTAAAAATGACCTAATATGACTTAAGTGGAAACTTTGGGTTATAATGTTTATTTCCATTATTGGCATCCAGCATAGAGGAAAAAACGTTATTTCAATCATGGTAAAAGTATCAAGCGTCACCGAGGCTCCTGTAGCTGAAAATCAAATAGTGGAGGTTTGGCACTTTCCAACGGACTATCACACCCCAGCACAACTAACCAACTGGAGCCAAAAATCTCCTTATTTCATCCTAGTGGCTAATAAATTAGCCTTATTTAAATATTTAATTACTAACTTAGGGAAATAACTAATAGCCAGATCACCTTCAAAAGGTGAAACTGAACTTGCCACCACCTGTGACTGATGTCAGATATCATGAAATAATTGACAGTCTCATCCCTCAAATCTAGGGATAACTCTAAAAAGTAGGAAGACCTCCAAATCTCCCAAAATTGAAACCAGGGGACAGTCTCCTATAACCTCAATGCCAGATGATACCTCCACCTCCTAAAAAGTAGGGGTCTCCTCCTACAATTAAGGAACTCCTCTGAATCGTGCCCTCATTGTCAGAAACTTCAAATCCGAACACTGTAAACCTTGATTGAGCCTCTAAACACTCTTGCTAGCCTACGAGACTCCTTGATAGGCTAACTCATGTATCACTGCCAAAAGGAGCTAAAGAGGGGACATGACAGCTTGTGGGCTACCAACCAGTGAAGGCCACCACGAAGACAATTTTAGAAACCCAATACGAGCCCACTCATGCCTAAAACCTCTTCGGCTTAGAGCCAGGGACTGAGGGGCATCCACGCCGTCAAAATCACCCAGGGCACGATCCTAGCCTCATCCCTTATGATGTTGAAGCCTTGCACTCGGCAAGGCTTGATCCTTGGTGGGCTCTTTGTGAGCCATTCAACTTCACTAGTAGAACAAGGGCCTATTCACACAATGCATATTAGGATACTAGCCAATAAATGTTTAAAGAATAATTCAAAGAAATGATTTCTGATCAAATGTTTGATTTCAGAATATTAGTAAATACATTAATATGAGTACAAACATATAAATACTATAATTTATAACATACAAAATTATAGCTTGGAAACAAGAATAATTCAAAGAAATGATTTCTGATCAAATGTTTGATTTCAGAATATTAGGAAATACATTAATATGAGTACAAACATATAAATACTATAATTTATAACATACAAAATTATAGCTTGGAAACAAGTCATCAACTTAAATTTTATGTCAAAATTATATTTTTAAAAATGATTAACATAATCAAGCGCAATAGATAAATAATATGGACGGTTTAGACATGACACGCTATGGCTTGATTCCTAGGCTAAAAGTGTTAAATAGTCAAAGTTGACTTAGTTTTTCCAACCTTAATTTTTTCCTTAGTGTGATGTTTAAGGGTGGCCAAAATAATAGTACATAATTAAGTCATTCATTAGAGAAGGTTGATAGCCAAGTCTATATTTTTTCATCTCCTATGTTGTTAATTTGGGGGTTTTCTATTTTTTGCAATGTATTTGTAGTAGTTATGGAGAAAAAGTGTGGAATGGTGAAATGGTAGCAATCCTTCAAGCCCTAAGTAGCAAAGAGATGACAAAAAGAGTTCATTTTATCATGATATAAGTGTTGATATTTTTTCAATTTTTTGAAAGCCAAAGTTTAAGCAATGACTTCATTTCATGTATAGACAAATAGTAATCTTTGATCCATTAAAATATTTTTTTATTAAAAAATAAAATCAAACTTTAATATTGTCATTTTTTAATATATCAAGACAATAAGGAATGAGGAGTACATCACCTCTCATAAGGGTCCAACCTGAGAAACACAATATTCATCTCTAATGACTCTAACAAGATATATTGAGTGACTATCAACCATAAAGTTACATTACATCATATACATCAAAATATAAGTTCATCGGGGATATTAACAATAAGTTTCAAAACTAGCCAAAAAATGAAACAACTAAAAAGGCAAAGATGTTAAGTCCCAAGCACCAATAATGTTGTCGTAGTCAGCATTATCAGATTCATAAGCCCCAAGAGGGGGATCCACACCCAGAGGAGTGAATGGAGTAACCTCTGAGCTTGGACCAGCACAATCCACTTTTCTTTGATGATCTCATTCTCTTTCTATATGTCAATAACTTTTTACTTAGTAAACTGGTTCAGTGCCTCTAGTTCTTTCCAATTGAGCATGTTTTTTTTTTTCTAAATGTTTAAATTGTATGCCCTTGTAAATGATCATTTCACCTTCTCTAACCCAGATGATGAAGGGTGCTCCCCTTAATACCACAACACAATGGAAACAACGAAAAAACCACAATTTGAGAGAATAAATTGTGGGATTCTTATTGTCTCTACAAGTGTGGAATTATAGAATTTAGAATTACAAATGCAAACCCACATGGGCACCTTCCTTACAATAGTTTGCTAGACAAAGCTGCAACTATCACCTAGAACTGCCCTAGAAAACCTACGTGCCTTCCTTATATATAGGCATTTTTCACTACCCAAGAAGGTTTTAGACACTAAGGCCTAACCCTTGAGGTGGACCAACCTCATATTATATTATTTTATTACAATTTATTACATAGGATTGACTCAAGACAATTTACAAATTACATTTTTGGATGGCCCACTTTTGGAGACCATAACTAACAAACTGTTGACCCCATGGGCTTCTATAACCCCATTCCAGAATCCTCAGCTAAAGTTCTACAACAGCTAATCACGCAAGCATCCTTCAACCAAGGTTTGAGCTCGTTTCAAAGCCATTTAGGCCTTCATCGCCGAGCCTGAAGTTTGGGTAGCCAAAATTCATATTGAAAATCTGCAATAAATGTACTAATACATAGGATATGGCAACGGAACTCATTTGGCAGGCTGATATGTCTAAGATGAACTTTCACATATGAGATTAGAACAATCTGAGCACATAAGACTAACTTACTAAAATTAGCAAGCCTCCACAAATAGAAACTCTACATAGGAATAGCCCTTATTGAAAACATAAAACTGGAAATAGAAATATTTTTGGATGATGCAAGATTGCCCTTACACCGAGGATGCTCCTACATCACAAGATCATGAGTCTATCCTTCAAGATCTCAAGAACAACAAAAACATGTGACATTGTGAAAAAAATATGACCCCTCTTGTTTTGAAAAACTTCTCCATTCCTTTTTTCTGAAGATACCAAGGTACTTCAATAAAAAAGGTAAACCAAAAGGTGCAATCATTTAATTATTCTGTGTCATTGGGGTATGTGAGAGATCCCTGCTGTGAGGTGGTTTGCATTGTGTAGATATAGACACGGAGATTGCAGATTTAAGAGGTAATACACATGAGCAAGGTACAGTGAGGATCTAGAACACCATAAGGCTATCCAATGCCATATGTGAGAGCTCTGGAACGCAATTTCAATGGGTCAGTGATCTGAGTAATCATGTATTGGTAGGTTCGTGTTTTTAGAAATTTGATTAACTGTTAGTTAAGGTCAAAAATGCATCCAACAATAGGGTAGACCTGCACAGACAACTAATTGACGTGTTTCTGTTGAGTATTTACCCATGGATGTTTAAATACAAAGTCGAAAAGTACTCGGTCGATTAGCAGAGATGCCAGCTTTGATTGAAAATGGCCACTTGATCTCTTATCTGTTTGACATTAGCTTCATCAAAACATCGGTGCTTTATCTTTTTGAAAAAACTAGAAAATTTCAAAAATCCTTTCCCTAATCCTTCTTTAATCTATTTTACAACATCTTCAAACCCAAATCCAGTTTGCTATATATGTGGGCTCATTTCCCTAAAGCACTCTTTGCATTGCCCTGTATCTAAGTAATGCTTAGTCTTTTGCATCTTTTGTTGATATGTTATGCTAAAATTGCATCGCAGGTGTTGTTGTTGAATTATTTTTCAGTTGTGGGTGTCGTTGGTGAGGGTGGAGATGGTTTGGTGAGTGGCATATTCTCTGCAAGGCATTCACAGGTATGTAACCTATGATATCCTGGTGCTTCAATCAATCACATGTAATTGTAATCCATGATTTATAAGTTTTTGTTCTCTTCATTTCGTTTACATTCTTATGGTGTAGAAAGAGAGTTGAACGTTTTTAGTTCCTATTGTCAGAAACATGTTATGAAGCCTTAGATTTACTATATGTGGGATTGTTTTGAATAGCTGTAGACCTATACAAGCCTATACGTCTTTTCTGGCAAATGTCCATTTTTCAAATTATTGAGATCATGAGATTTAGGCTTGCTGCTGTATTTTTGTTCGGGTGTTAAATAGACTGTAGGGTTTCTCTGGAGAGATCCAGACATATGAGAGTTACTATTATTAGCATATTTGTTGTAGTGTAGGGGATGAGGCCTAAATTTTATACGGAGAAGCAGCTATACCACTAGTTTACCCCTTGTGGCAACATAAATCAGATTTCAGATGGTTGTTGCAGTAAATCTGTGTCAAATGAAGAAAGCCCATATTATTAGCTCTTTTTCAATAGCACCATATTACATGTCCACTGCAGCGTTCACTTTTTAGATGTGAATAATTATATTGTGGTGAGGATATACTAAATAAATCTATACATGTCGGTAATTTCAAAACTTTTGATGTAGTGCAGATCTTTGTTTCCTGACAGCTGTGGTTCTTTTTATTCATTACTTTCATTGCTTGTACATTGACACTTCTAAAGTCTGATCGTTATCTGATTATTATATTTCTGGATTGAGCTGAAAATGTTGTTTTGTTAAGGATATTGATTCAAGCATAATACTCTATTATGTATGGTTTTGATTTGTCTTCCTGTTTTGGCTGCAGTCACATTGATTGCATTTGTAAGATGGCTGGCAAGGGAGGCTAAGTTTGACAAAAATTCCATGGCTACAAACAGTGATTTTCTTATCTCAGATGTCATTACTCTTTTTTTGCTTCTTTATGCATGTATAAAAGATTATTGGATATGCTAGAGTCTTTGTTGCTTTCTATGAGATTGAGAAGCAGACATTCTAATGCTTTTGCAGGTAAGGACATGTTTGCCCCCACCAAACTTTTATGGTATTTTGAAATTGATTCAAATAACTGTGTGTTCACAAGGATATGGTTCAAGTTTACTTATGGAATAGTATTGACTCTTCTTCTCTTTGAGATAAAAATTTATTTAGCGATACAAGGGGATCTGCTTATTTTTTAGCATCCTGTAAACCTCAGTCCTGTAAAATTGCAACTTGCATCTCCACCATGTAGGAAGCATCTTATAGTGGATTATAGCACTCATATATTTGTATTAATTCGAAGAGGGGCAGCTGATGCTTAGTTAGGTGACCCAAATGGAAAAACTTTATTTGCCTGAACAGACAAACCCCTACCCGAATCCAAATCCGTTGATGAACCCGAATCGACAACTTAGGTTTTTGGAGTTTTTGAGTTTGAGCATCTCTGCTTTCTGCACGATGTTTGAATTGATTATTAATTTAGAGATTTGTGTTTTGAGATTCTGCTATTCGTCTGCAGTTGCAGCATTATGAGGAAGTCAATCTGCCTCTTTCTTAGTTTAACAAGGAAGATAGTCAGCCCATTGCAACTGAATGGTTATGTTCTTTGTGTTTTGACTTTTGTGTAAGTTCTACAACTAAGAAGCCATGAATGCTACATTTGTTGGAGAGAATGCTTAATTGAACTCAGAACTTCAATAAGAACTGCAAATTGAGCATAATACTGTTCATAACTAGAATGGCGGAATAGCTTCATCTATGGGGTATATTTGAAAAAGTATCTTCTATTCTAACTGCAAGCTTTAAATTCCAACAAAATATAGATATGAGAGTGGTTGTGTTTCAAGATCTTATATCTTTTGCGCAGCTCACTGTTTGAGCTGTTATGTTGCCAAATTCAAAACTGAACTTAAGCTCATGACTTTGCATCATGTAAAATGCTTAGACCATATAACACTAGATTTAATTGGCATTGGGATGGCAAATTGAAAATGTAAATGAAACTCAATTACATGGGAAAAAAATTGGACGACAACATTAAATCAAACCTGACATCACAAAATGACAGATTTTAAAATAAATTAAAGTTTATTGAAAGAATTGAGTATTCTTCTAAAAGAAGAAGAAATCCCAAGTGTTATGGACATCTTGCGCGATAGACAATTACGATCGGAAGCAAAGATTTGCAATGTCATAATAGCTCCAAATTTTCAATGAGTGGGAATAGCTCTGCTTTAAATGCTTAGTTTTGTCATGAAATGAATGTGTATATTAGAAAGGTTTGTCTTGAGAAACAATGAGCTGTGAAGACCCAAGTTCAAACCCACTGTACAAGCCCCTTGAGAACTATTATTAACACTATGACGAACAAAAAGAATCCAAGAATTGAGATGTTGAGATATTATTGAGGTCCAAAACAAAGGAACGTGACATTTTGTGGACTAAGGGTATATGACACTCAATGTACTAAGAAAAGAAATGTATTCCAAAAATTCAATGTGCAAAACAAATATGAAAAATAATAAGATTACAAAATTGGGTATATAAGGAATATTGAAATGAAAAATGACCAAAGATTAGTTGATGAAGAACCGCAGATGAATTAAGGGGAGCTATTAAAGGTAATTCAGATTGCTCTCCTTTGCATACAAGGGGCTCATGAGATGAGGCCGTTAATGTCCAAAGTGGTGTCCATGCTAACAAGGAATACAAAGATTGTTGCTCAGCATACTCAACTAGCTTTTATTGACAACTCCAGTGCAAATGGATTTGGTTTGGTCAATGTTGAGTGGATGGAAGCATTCTTTGTTGCATCATCACATGCTACTATTGCCATCTCTCTATAACCACGTTGAGTCAACAAATTAGGGTCGTCGCCTTCCTCGATGATGAAATTGTACAAGGACTCACAAATCACATAATCACAACTTCATAACTTATCAGGCCAATATTGCACATTTTGCAAACTTTTAACCGAATCAACAATCTAAGACAATTTTCGAGTTGAGAGGAGATGGTCATAACTTTCACAAATGAAGTAATGAATAAAAATACTTTCATGAGATTAAATAAAGATAAACTACAGATGTTTCTCTAGATTTATAGCCAAATCCATTCAATAGAACAAAAGTTATTAAACTCTCTCCAAAATTGCCAACTCTAGGACAGATTCAAGCTTGCATTCACCAAAATGGCCATAACTTGTGCAACACTTAATGGAATTTGATCAAATCAAAACCAAAAGAAAGATAACTAAAATAACCTTATGAAAATATAAGTTTTAGGTCTGTATCTTTTCATATGCATTTGTACCAATAGAAACAACAATCGAGTTTTTTAAAATTTACACAGAAAATTAACATAAAACTTGCAAAACAAAACCTCCTTTCATTCTATTCTCCTCCAAAAGATTTCCAACCATTCTCATTCGTAAATGATGACCATAACATGATATTTTAATCTCTTTTCAATTCCTCTAACTATTGGATACCTCCTATGACCTTTCACCTTCTTTCTTACATCATCTTTTTCATATTGTCACATTTTATGACAATATTTACTTACATATTTGACAACTTTTGAATTTTTTCGTAAATGACCTCCAAACTACTAAAACTATAAAAATATGATAAATAAAACATAAACACATTATTCCTATCATACTCTATGACATTTGCTTCTTTTTATCAAACTTGACCATATGAACTTAAATGGACAACATAGATAAAAAATTTACAAATTGATTCCAAGGCCTAAAATAGCCTTACATGTTGACTCAAATAGACATAAAATATATTGAAAAACATTAATTTGACATTTTAGAATGAACATTAATGAGCTATTTATTCTTTATCTCCATTGTTCTAAGCGCTCCTACACAACTCAAGTAAACCAAATTTCTTTTGACCCACACTTATCTTCCACTTAGAATTGCTACACTTTCATTTTAATTCATGTGACATCCACTTTTATCATTGGTGACTCATCTTTTTTGTTTTTGACCTTAGTATACATGGCATTTTCAAAATATGGTATTATTCAATCTAATCTAAGGCTGATGTTGTAAATAAATATAACAATGAATGTAACAACAATTACAATGACACAAGTTATTGTGCCCTTCTTGGGGTCAAAATCAAAGTTGACTTGGTCCCCCATGTGAGTGTGTTTTCAAATTTCAAGAATAAAATCAAATTTCTAATTTGTTGTCTGATTCTTGCCAGCCTCCTATTCAAGTTTGCACTTGGAATTGGGTATGTAAGGAATATTTCTCCTTGCATTTTTACATCTGTGAGTAAGGCAAACATTTAACATCTTCTAACAATCATTATCTATGAGAATTCATTTTGTCATTCAAGGAGTTGAAGCAAGGATTCATTGTAGGCCCTCTTCCATGCATTTCCACTTCAAGGAATAGCTCCCTTCCTTGTTGAAACTTGAGTTAGCCATTAAGGATATCTAAATTTCATCATATTTGCATTCATCCTTCTTACATTGAGCATGTTTACATTCATGGATCTATGAGTTGGCTTTCATAGATCTATTACATAATTGGAGATATCCTACATTCAAGCATCCCCGACAAGAAAGGTGAATATTTACATTTTTTATTTCAAGGTTGATTCCTCAATTTAGGTCATGACCAAGGCAAGCATGTCCTGTGCCCTACCCCCCCCTGCCTCCCCAAAACCCATTTTTCTTGTGTGCAAGTTCTAGAAGTATAGGTTTTGATCATCAATTTGAGTACCCATTTGAACAAAAATTTAGATCCGAGTTTTGTTCCAAGATCTCAGTAGATGTTGTCTTGGTCCCTAGGTCATTTTGGTCCCAAAGCCAATTTTTTAAACACAAATCATTGAACATACCAGATCTTAGTTTTATGCACTCAAGTCAACTTGGCCCTAAATTCATCTTAGTCCTTAGGTTGACTTGGTTCCTCGGGTCAAATTAGTTCTACAGCTTTTATATTTTCATATTTGGCTGCTACGGGTATCTTCTATCTTGGTCTATCACTTTTTTTTTAGTTTTCATAATAGTGAAACTTTTAGATTTTAGTTTGTCGCTTTTGATCAAGGTAAGTCATTTCAATTTCATGTTCGTTCATTTCTTGTTACATTTTAGATCTAATCCATTGCATCTTAAGTTGTCTACTTTCTTAACATTTTCAACACATATCTTTAAAGGTAATTCTAATTCACATTTAGACCATTTGATTCCTTCTCTTAAGGAAAAGAGGAACAAAACCCAAGTAATTCCATCATCCTAAAAGGGGTTTACATATTGGTGCATTATTGAGTGCTAGTTGAAACCCCTTTATGTGGTGGGATCTTGGCATTCCTCTTTAAAATGTCCTAAGGTGAGATGTGTTCTTCATCATCACCTCACCTTATTGTAAGTCAGTCAACCACCACCCTCCATATCATCCATCCACATTATTTTAACATTGGAATCTTCCTCAAATGAACCTTGGTGACCTCAAACATGTATGTGTCATGGAGACATATGTGTACCATAAACCTATCTATGAATCTATAGACATGCAAAGAGTCATTTAGGCATTACAAAATTGCCACCCTATAGATTTGTAATGTTTTCATGATGGATCTATGAAATAATTCAGTTGAGAATACTAAATACCCTAGTTGGCATGTGTTTTGGGTCCCTTAAGCACTCTCTAGAATCTCTATGCTCACTCTACCATGCATTCTTAGACTTGAACCATTCATTTTCACTCATCTTGTTTTGAAAACACTCTATTTATTCACCATTCTAGCTTTCTCTTAGCTCTCCATTTCTATTATCTTGTAGGTTCTTATTCTCTAGTATACTCTCTAGACTTACTTGGTGCTCTCACAATCACATTAGTGTTTTTCTTTAAGTTCTTGTGAAGTTATTCTTCTCCCTTCATTTCATTCTTATATGTCTTCTTGAGCGTATTAAATCTATCTCTTTCTTGTTATTTCATTAGCATAGTATTGTTACTCTTATTGTTCTATTATCATAGATTGGTTATCGGCCACCAACTTCATTATCATAATTTGTCATTTTTCTTTTCCATCCATAGAGGTGGAAACTCCAAAGTGAGGATTTGATTGAGTCAAGCCTCTTAAATTACCCCAACTATTTTCTCTATGTCGTGTGTAAGATTGGAGACAACACATCCTTAGCCTTCAAAAGCGGTATCATTCCTCTTCCTCCTCTCTTTTTGCCCTTAACTCCTATTCGAGGTGTGAAGCATCCGTACAGTTTCCCTAATACGGACCATTCCAGATCTGTGAGACCTTGCAAGGGACCTCTTCGCTAGCAACACTCCTCTCATAGCACTTAGCTTCATCACAAGGCTTCTGGTAGCCGCACTGATCAATCATTGTTGGACTTTTTCCTTGTGAGGATGAATACTTAATCTTTTATGTGATGTCTCTTGCTTTCCTCTTCTTTTGTTGTGCTTGTTCTTTTGTGGACACCATTTGGTGCTCCATTTGTCTGCTATTTTCTTGGTGTAAGCTTCCAATCCCATAGACCCTCGTTGAGGTCTTTTGTTGGATATTAATATTATTATCTTATCTTATCCCTCTTTATTTTATTTTATTTAATATAATTATCATAAAATCAAACATCTTTTTTAATTAGAAAAATCATGCCATTCCCCTATTATTTAGTTCATTAAATTTGTTATTTCACTTTCTGTAACATCCCCTTTTTTCGAGTTTTAAATAACAACTAGTATATCATAAAAATACAATTACTACTCCATATCCATGATAATGTAGTTATAATAGTTATGTTCATGTGAATGAGATTAATGGTTACAATCACTTTAACTGAATTCTTGTAACTAACAATTGATAGTATCATCAATAACTCTAAATAAAGAATTTAAGTTTTACATACCCTAAATTTCAAAACCGAAATTTGCCTAGGGCAACATCTACAAAACCTTGGTTAATCCACATATACCACTTAGGGCATGAATAGTTATACTACTATATCATAAAGACAAATACCATTTAGGGCATCAAATACCACTATATCATTTGTTTTCTTTATGTTGCTAACTATGGCAATAACATATAGTTAGAAGATATGTCCATATTCATTATTCACATATATGAAAGACACAAATGACAACTACTAGATAAACCTATCTCATGCGTACATATATATTTCATGTTTAACTGGAAAACCAACTGATTTTACTGCTTATCATTTACATTGACGAGAAAGTTTATTTTATTGAAGTAATTAATTGATTCAACAACAGAAATCAATATGTCATATCTTCAATTTGTAATTTCAAATATCATAAAAGTAAAATACATGTTGCCAACAGATGTTGAATGCATAACTTATCTTTGTCTTATGCATGTCTTGGCATCTGGTGGAGAGGGGAAATATTGTCAAGGGCTTGACCTCCCAACCACAAAACCTTAATTATCCCCACACAATCTCATCTGAAAAAGGCCCTCCCCACTCGAAATAGACATGGAACACCTTATCCAGCCATTAAGCATACAAATACTTAATTCCACCACTCGACTTGAGACGTGAGTATACATGAGCTGACTTGGATTTAACAACTTCTTTTAAAGATGTTCATGCATTTGAATTTTGACCATAGTTTGTTTTTCCCTTGCATGATTCCTCTCCTCTTCACCCTTTCACATTGACTTCATTAGCCTTGGGTGCATCCCAGGAGTCTGCTATAAATAATGAGATCTTTTATCACATGGTTTCCTTTACATACCTTTTTGATTCATACCTCAACTGGTATACAACAAATACCAGTGAGTAAGAATATCATAACATAGGATTCAAATTTATACAAGATTACTTCATGCATAATATAGCAAAGAACATGTTATGGGGACTATGATTCGTCCCTATGTAGTTATCATGCAAAGATCAAAATTAAAAGAAAAGAAAAGAGCTTATACTTTCCGTGTTCAATTACTATGGTGACCTATGGTTGCAGACCATGGTATTTGCAAATTATATTAATGAATCATCATTTGTTTAATAGCAACAGAACTTGGTACTTATGGGAATCATAACTATGTTGAACCCTGGTTGCGTTGCAGACTATAAACAAGACTACCCTATACCGATAGAAATAGATAATTATATGTATTGGAAAAAAGTAAAGTATGGAAAAAGAAATAATTGTGATCGATCCATGACTTGTCAAACAATTTCGATCAACCTTTGTGGAGATAGATCCTGGGATCTGTTTCACTCGCGTAACTATATACATGTACGATTTAGAGAGTATGTATAATTTATTTCTAACACTATGTTCTTTATTTACGCACGTGCCCACACACACACATACATATACATATAAGTATAATTCATAGATATCATCAGAGTATCATGGTCACAACATATATATATCTATGATAATTTGATGACATCTATAAATTATATGTATGTATGTATACATACATATATATAATTCATAGATATCATCAGAGTGATATCATGGTGACAACACACACACACACACACACGTGTGTGTGTGTGTGTGTGTGTGTGTGTGTGTGTGTGTGTGTGTGTGTGAACTTACAATGTTGATCACTTCCTTGGTCTCAAAATAAGAGAGAGGTAATAGCTATTTTCATGATATTAAATGTTTAATATTTCTTCTTGCTATAAAATTTGACCACGTAGCTCATGGTATTGTCCAACATACATTCTTGCTTGCCTAGTCATTTACCCTTAGCAATGGTGATTCAAGACTCGTACCTATTTTCCCAGTGATGGTAGTGCCCTTGTGCCCAATTCTTTTCTGACAATGCTTCCACCCCTTGACGTGCTCCTACAAGGAATTTCTCCACAATTATATCATATTCCTCAATACAATAACAATTACCATAACAAGTTATTAATCATAAACTATCATAACAACTAACTGCCATTTCACTTCCTATGAATTCATGATGAATAACCAACTTTCCAAGCTAACATTAAAATATCATCATAAAGGTTAACTAGCATGTCAACTCATATGAAATTATAACGATTAACCATCTTACATTTTCACATGATCATAACTAATTTTACATGTCAACTGACTTCACATGAAACCTCAGTTTTAAATGGAGTCAAATTTGGGATGTAACACTTTCAGACAATTTTGTTTTAACCAGTAGATAGTTATTTACCTTTTATTGATTACTTGTACATCTATTCGCTACAGTGATCTTCTGAATCATGAAGTTTAATCTCTAAAATTTACTTTGTTGGCCTCTATGTCTTAAATACCTATATTAGTCTAACATAGTCTTGTATTCACTTTCATACTTGAGACACTATGATACCCCTACCCCACTCGCACAATGATAAAATCTAATCATAATCAACATTCCTATTTGTAATTGATAAAAAAGGATATATAAAGCGACTAACTGATAATTAGATAAATAATTATAAGTCAATGAAATAATTAAATAAAAATATATTAATATTGAATAATGATCTAACCAATACAGAGATAGTACAAGAATTAATAAAGTCTTAGTAAGCTAATTCTCAAAACCAATTAATAAACTCATTAAATACATGTCATATTAAATAAATTACTAAACAAGATAAATATTCCTAAATACACCAAGCAAATATTTCAACTCCTAATCAAATATTCATAATTCAACTATAACACCAAGTAAATAGTTTTTAAACCATAACAAGACAAGCATAATTGGTCATGCTAGTTATCAAGGGATGCAACAATCCACTAGTCCCACTCATTACAAATATGGGTACATTTCATGATAGAGAGGACCATCAGAGATTGAGAATAATAGTTGATGAAGGGAATATATTATTTTGCATCAATTTACTTTAGATGTCTTTGTAGAAGGATATTTAACACTAAGTTGGACACGCTGCCACGTGACTAGGGCAATGAATGTTGTGCTAGTGGAATATATGTTGATCTAATTCTTCGACAACTCATGTCAACACAAGAAGTAAATTCTATGGGTTTATGGTATTGAACAAAGACTTGGCTAGCCACTCTCGAGGGAGGAATAAACTAGGCTTTACCTAGTTCTACCTAGTCACCCACCCACATAGAAGTGAAGTTCACATTGGGCGTCAATGACAAAGTAAGGCTTGGGGCATTGACCTGATTAGAAGATAGGTATAAGAGTTATGCTATTTTAAGTCCCATTTTCACATTATTTTCTATGAGATATATTAGTTGATTTGTTATCTAAAATATAGCAAGTAAATATATATAGATGGGGGAATTCATAAGGAGAGTGTTTAATTCAAGAATGATATTTAATTTAATATTATGACATTATATTTGTTACCTATAAATGATTAATTGACATATTACAAGATATATATTGAACTCATACTAAAAGGGACTTCCACTATGACTCCTGCTCTCGCACATGCGACGATTCAAACTCCTGCTCCAGCTCATTGCTCTCTGACCAGTGTTGGTGTGGAGGTTGCACATCCTTCTGTTGTAGCTCGATTCCCTACCGCATTTTCTCACGCAGCTCCCCCCGCCCTAATGAATCCTCCTGTTGTGGCTAGGGTCGTTGTCGCAAGACTTGAACCTGTTGCTCTAGTTGCTCATGTTATGGATGCCTCTCCTAATGTGTCTCAGGTTGCTGTGGGGAGATCTACCATCTCTTATGCAGATGTAGTTTCTTTTGAAGCAAGTATTAATGCTCCAGTTCTAAGGAAGGGGTTTCATTTGACTGTGGTTAGTCATGTGGTTGTGTCTGTTCCTGTAAGTAATCTGCTTGTGCTTAATCTTGATTCAGACATTGTTGATGAGATCAACACATGTGGATGATTTCTCTGCTACTACTACAATTTTTTGTTTGAGGGGTTTTTGGCCCTCTCTCTCGGATTTGCATGCTTGGATCTCGAAATTATGGGAACCAATCATTTCGGATTTAGTTCAAATTTACCTTGCAGCAAGGGGTTTTTTTATTGTGAAATTTGCTAATGCTAATGATAGGAATTCCATCCTATGTCATGGTTTCTCTTGGGAGGAAAGGTTCCCCCTGATGGCCAAACCTTGGTATCCGGCATTTAATCTGACTACTAAGTCCTTTAATAAGATTCCTATTTAGGTTAGGTTGTCGAATCTTCCCCTTTACTTTTAGCAAGACTTAGTTTTGGAGGGTGTGGGGGAAGCCCTTGGGGATTTCTTATTGGTTGATTGGGTCTCCTCCAATGTCTATAGGACAATGTATGCTCGCATCCTTGTGGAGATGGATGTTTGTAAGGGGTTTTCTACTATGTTAAAGTTGGCTTCTCCAAGTGGTTCTTGGATTCAGCTTCTTGATTATGAAGGTATTCCCTTAAGATGTAGGAAATGTCATCAAATTGGTCATCTCGTTGCATGATGCTCCTCTGACAAGGTTAGATCAAAGAATCACCTTCTTGGTGGTTGGGGGTTTCAGATGATCATTATAAGGTTCAAAAAGTTGCTTCGAATGTGGATGGGTTGGATAGCTCTCCTCATAGTGATCTCAATTTGGATGAGGATTTTGTTGATGTCTCTGATGATTCACATGTTGTCTCTACGACGGTTTTGACTCAAAATGTTGATGTTGCTCTGTCTCCTACTGCTGACTTTGTTGTTCCGTTTGCTGCCAGCTTTGAGTCAGAATGTTGTTGTTGTCCCTTATGCTACTGACTCTGTCCAGAACACGGGTGCTTCTATTGTTGCGAGGGTTTTGGGGGTTAGTGGGGATTGGCAGAAAGTTGCAGGGAAGGTGGAAGATGGTTAGACTTTAGTTAAAGGAAAAAAAGGAAAATCCTCCAAACCTTCTTTTGATATGTCTTTACATTCTCAAAAGACTGGACCAAAAGATAAATCTTGATGGTCTGTGGACTCTTGGGTTGTTTTCCCTCTTGTTGGGAACTTTGGTGTGTCCCTCGAGTTTGTCGAGTGGTTTTCCACAGTTGTTTTAAGATTCTCATTATTATATCTTTCTTGTCCCTTTGTACAAGGTTTCAAGACCTTTCAAAACTTGTTTTTACTTAATCAAAACATAATGAATCTAACTATTTAATTAAAAGTTACATATTGTTAGTGTAGGGATTGTGCTCATCTCTATATGAATGGCTATGTGCTAGTGTGGAGCTTGAGGTCGTTTCTATATGACTGGCTAAATGGAATCTCATAGCACTAGTGTGAGAGGTTACTATCATCCTCATATGAATGGATAATGTGCCAATGCGAGTGATTAGTACAAACCCTGTATGAAAGGCTAATGGAACCTCATAGTGCTAGTGAAGGAAGTGAGATCCTCGTATGAATGACTATTGTGCTAGTGTCAGAGATGAGCAACCCAGTATAAGTAGCTAGATGAGAAATGGATAATGGCCAAAAATATTTTGATGATGTCAACATATGTATATGTGAACCTTAAGGGGTGCACTTTAAAAAATCTAGGGTTTTTAGACTTTTCTTTCTGATCGATTCGACACAACTGAAATTCAATACTCGATCACTCTTCCACTGCTAATTCGCTTCTAATCACCTTTGAAAATCACTTCACAAATTGCTTAAATCACTCTGTGCTCTCAAAATATGAATGCAAGGTGTGTAAAATGCCTCCAACTTTTTGTTATATACCTTCATTCATTCGAATTAGGGTTCTCATAAATGTTGTTTCCTCTATTAGGTAGAATACAACTATCTCGGTTGTCATTAACATTTTGAACTCAGTCTTTATTATACAGCTCGGTCAATACCATCTAACTTGGCCTATACATCAGTTTAACATTGAGGTACTCGATCCATATTGCAATACTTGATCAATATAGATAGTTTTAATGATGCTCGAATACCAAAATGTAAATAATTTTGTTGCACTATCTTTCTCATAAATATGTTCTAATGCATCTTATCTCATGCAGATATGAACTTTTGCACATCTATGTTAGGAACTGATGTAAGATAAAATACACAGTTCCTTACATACCCTTTTTTGATCAGTTTGAGGTGGTGTGATCATCTTCTCCATTGGAATGGATGATTATGTCTTCACTTGTTCCACTACTTCTAGCTTCCACATTTTTCTTCCAATTTTGATTCATCTCAACATCTACTTCTCCTTTACCTTTGATGTGTTCATTGTTTGGTATTGGTGCTTGGGTTCTACAATTCTTGATCACATGTCCAACCTTACGACAATTAGAACAAACTGTCCTAGGTGCATTGATCTGCCTTTTGCTTGTCCAATTAGGTTTTGCCTGTGATTTGCATTCATATGCTCTATGTCCAAACTTTTGACAATTGCAACAATATCCCCCAAATCTAGATGCAGCAGGTGTATTGATCATCTTTGATCTACACTCATGTATTTGATGTCCTTGCTTCTTGCAATAAAAGTAGTTGCTAGCGAACTTAGGTTTAGGGTTTTGCATACCATTCTTGCTTCTGCAAATGTTTGCAGTATGTCCAATTTTACCACAATGATAACATGTAGGTTTGTCTTTTTATTTTGCATTTCTTATCTCTCCACTCTTGGATAATTCTTCTTTTTCAGTAGATGAATGTTTCTTTATATGTCCTAATTCAGAGGTACTACCAAATGACCTAGGTGATCTCATCAATTCTCTAAAATATCTTATTACTTCAATGGGCTCATTCATCCTTTCTACAAGTTATTTCTCAAATCTTAGTTGATTCCTTAGTAGATCACTCTGTGATCTCAAATTTTCTATCTCTATGTCTTTCTTGTTCAGTTCTTGATTTGCAAGTATCAATTGATTCATCATGTCTAGTTGAGTGTGCGTAAGATTTTGTACATCAGATGACCTTTCTTCAAGTTTGAGTCATTTTTCTTTTGTCTTCTTCAGCCACAAAATTTTCTTCTTTAGCTTTCTTCTTTTGTTCGTTCACTTCAGATAGCCTTACTGGTTGAATTTCATGTTCTCTTTTCAATCCTCTGACTTAATCATTCAGAATATTGTTCTTCTCCAATAGATCTGCAATGGTTGCATCACTTTTACTGGAATTTCCATCATCAAGCAGTCCTTGTGTATCAAATTCTTGATAAAATGTATCATTATGTTGAATAGCCATATCTTTTCTCTCTCTGAAGGGTTTCCTCAGTTCCTCTCTTGATGCTTCAAGTTGTTGCAGTATGAGTTGGATGTCAATCATTTGATTGTCAATGATCTTTCCCAATTTGTAAGCCTCCATTTCTAAGATCTGAACTCTTAAGTTGTTAAACTTCTTTCAAGAGAACTATGCTCTAATACCAATTGTTGGAACTTTATTGGGAAACTGAGATATTGGGGGTTAGAGGGAGGTGAATCAAGATCTATAAAATTTGTATCCTTCAAAACAACTTTACTGTATTCACCATATTAACCATCTCATATCTAGTTTATGCATAACTTGAAATATCAAATGCGGAAATAAATCTACCTATGTATCACATCCATGAAATGTAAACACATAACACAAAAGATTTTGGAAGCCCAAAAACCCTCCAAGGTGAAGGTAAAACTGGGGTAGGGATGACACCCACAAATCTTCACTACTACAGTAATAAAGTTAGCTTATTAGGACTAAAATTTTGATCACTTTTGATGATTTACCTTATGAGAGGTTTGCGTTGTTAAAAGCTTTACAATATTGTTAGGTCTACCTTGATTAAAGGATTTAACACTTACAATGAAGTAAGGACTCTGTTAGGAGATTTACAAAGCTATGTTAAAACCACTTTGTTAAGAGATTTACCTTGATTTAATCTATCAAAATTGATTCAATACCTGATTCTTCGGTCTGAACTTACAATTGTAGGTTATGAATCTCCTCCTTCCAATCTCTAATCTGATCTCCAATCTAATATATCTTTATTCATTCCTTCACTTCTTCATTGAGTCACTAACTTTGTTTCTTTACAACTTTCCCATGCAACCTCCAAAACCTAATTCCTTTCCACAATATTTCCCTTCCTTCACACACTTTGCATTATCATCCACTATGTACAAATAGGGTTTGGATATGCCTATTTAAAGACATCTATAGAGTCTTTTAGATGCTTCCCTTTTTGCCTCTTCATCTAATTGGTTGTTCATCCCTCACAGGGATCGATGATCCACGTCAAAATGTGTAACAACCATCGTAACAAACTCTATGATCATTAAATGTTATGTCCATGCAAGCTCAAAATGGTTTACCTTAAAGATTATATCATTTCAAACATTCTCGTTTACTCTTTGTTACTTGGCACACATTGTCTTTGATGCTTGGTCATAACTATTATTTTTGTTGTTGCTCGACCTTATCTTACTCGACTCCTTTTATATGACTCGACATCTATGTGCACTGTCTACTCAGCATTCACTGAACTCGACTTGTATGGAAGTATTTGGCAACCAAAGACTTGCTCGGCTCCTATAGAGTTCAGCATATACATGATTATTTACAAGTTTTGACATGATTCAACATATATAGAGTAGCTCAGTCACAGTGATGACCAACTGACTCTGCCTCATATATGACTGAGTGTTTGACACTAATAGACAACAAAACTTAGAGATACCAACACCTTCTTGATGCAATCATAGAACATAAGATAGGTATGACCATTGTATAGGATATTGCATGGGAAGAGATAATTCATGGCCTTGGGAAGCTTTACAAAGTTTATTTCTCCCATATACTATAATAACACCACCATAAGTTGAAATAACTTGGAGCAGGGTGAAAGATATCACTAACTCCATTGTATTGTAGAGAAAGACATAAATTAAATGAGAGGAAGGATGAAAATCTAAGAGGGAGAGTAGAGTATTTCTTCACCAATTATGTAGATAATTGCCCTTCAATTTTGAGCTTTATTTGTAACCGTTTGTATATCCTTATACAAAATAATGGTCATTAATGGGTACTCTTTATCCTGATTTTTGTTTCCATTTAACTCAAGCAATCCAATGCCACAAGATGAGTTAGCATGGTAGTATTCCATTGCATTCCCTTCTCTATAATCATGTGAAATGACATATGAAGTGAAATAGTAAAATATATTCCATGCCTATTGAAAAATATGTTGTATTCACAAATTTTGACATTAGCATTTCTTGACAGCGTCTATTACTAGTAGAAAATTGCCCTCCAGGTAAAGATGAGTAATATTTGTTGATTGATGGAAGTATAAACATGATAACAAGATATTGGGGGGAGAGGGGGGTCAATAAGATTCTTAAGCACTTTTACTTTTCAACAATTCATTCACACATTCACCAGTTGTCTTCTACATGTAAAAGTCGTAAGAGTAAACTTGCTATAACATGTAAATCTAATCTATCACATGCGTGAAAATAAACATAACACAATATTTGTTACCAAGAAACCCTCCAAGGTGAAGGTAAAACTAGGGTGGGGATGACACTCACAAATCTTCACTACTACAATAATAAAGTTAACCTATCAGGGTTACAATGTTTGATCATAATATATGATCTACCCTGCAAGGGATCTACCTTGTTAAAAGCATTTGAGACTGTTAGGTCTCACCTTGTTAGAGTATTTAACACTTACAATAAAGTAAGGACTCTGTTAGGAGATTTACAAAGATCTGTTAAGATCACTCTGTTAAGAGATTTACCTTGATTCAAGTTGATTATAACCGATTTAGTACCTAACTCTTGGTATGCTTTGTAAGCTGATTCTGAGTCTTCTCTTTGCAAACGGATCCTCTTCTAATTTGATAAAAAAATTCTTCCTCTTCACTTCTCTGATTAGGTCACTTGTTCTATTAAGAGGTAACATAACACTTCCACAAACTTCTGATCTGATCCTTCACTTCATCATTCACATATCACTCCTTATCGATCACACTGTTCGCAACACTTTTCATCTTCATACTCTCTTTTCCTTCGATTTTTTTTCTTTCCTTACTCTCCTCATACGATCTAGGTTAAAATCTTCTCTGTTTAAAGAGTTTCATAAAGAGTTTTCTAGATGTTACCATATTTTGCTTCTCCATCTTAATCATTGATCACAAAACATAGGGATATGTGATCCAAATCATAAACACATAAAACTCTCATTAACAACCTCTACAAATATTAAATGTTCCTTCCATATCGGCTTGAAAATGGTTTACCTCAAAATCTATATCATTTCTAATTTTTATGTATACTTTGCATTGCTTGACACTTACCATTTTTTGATAATCAACATTGTTGTTGCTTAGTTTGTATTGTGCTTGGCATGTACTATGTACCTAGACACTTATATGTTGAAACTACTTGGTAGGTGTTGACCTCGGCTTGTATAGAAAATACTCGTTGACCACACACTTACTCGGCTCCTATAGAGCTTGGTACATACTTACTTATGTACATGACTTGGCCTAAATAGAGTACCTCGGTCTTAGTGATGACTGTCTAACTCTGCCTAGTAAGTGACTAATTTTTTAACACTAATAGACAACAATAGTTAGAGATACCAACACTATCTTGGAAACGAGCCATTTGAAGACCATAAAAAAATGCCAAAGCCTCAATACAATTATTTGTTGTTTACTAATATGAATGGATTTTGAAGCAATGAGTTGACCGTCTACACCTTAAAGACAAACCCTATAAATACATGGGTTGCCTATACTTTCACCATTAAAATTCACCTTTACAAAAGGAGAGACAAGAGGGAACCATCTGATTTCCTTCATGTTGATCTTAACCTTTGGTTTAACCATTAAGGATCCATTGAATGACGTTGTAATGTGAGGCCAAGAGTGAAGCACTATATTATCCCAAGAAGTAAAAGATGTAAAAAATTTATTACTTTTTACATGAGCCATGATTGATTTTGATACACCTTTCCTAATCCTTTTTTGGACCTCCTCAATTGGTTTTGATTCTTTTCTAAATATTTTCTTTTTCCTTTCCCACTAGAGTGACCAAATAATAATAGGAGGAATTATCATCTACAAGCCTACAAAGAAAGAGTTCTTGTATAACATTGGCCGTGATTGTAGTAAATCCCACACTGAGCTTGGTAGTGGCATATGAAGATTTGGCTTATTCAATATGAAAATCCAACACCATTGGGAAAAAGGACATTGAATAAAAAGGTGATTTACATATTTAGACACCAAAGAGAAAATAACATGTGATAAATGCTTAGCAATATGCAATTTAGCTAATAATTCACTCATAAGGACTATTTTTTTAGGACCAAGTGAAACTATGTACCTTAGGAGGGACCATAGAACCCTAGTGGAACAAGTATTCTATTTGTGTTATGGATTGAACCTCTCTCTTCTAGATTGCTTCATAACCCAATTTTATTGTGTAGTATCCATTAATTTTGGATGGATCTCATTAAATAACATCTGTAGTTGTTAGGATTAGTGAGACAAAAATAACAATTACATGCTAATATAATTAATATCATAAAAGAATAAAGAACACAAAAAAGAACACAAGACACAAAGATTTCATATGGTTCACTCAATCCCTAGGCGATGTCCACCAAATAGTGAGTCCAATATTCTTATTATCCAATGATTTTAACCTGATTACAATATGTGATCCCTTATAACTCAATATCGTTGCAAGAAGCTATTAAATCAACATACATCATAAAAATCCCTAACCCTATGCCATTTTATACAATACTTATGCCACTTAGAAAATTAGGGCTAGAATGTGTCATCCAATAGAAAAAATAACTCTAGATGCTTTTTACAATAGTAAATTCATTTTTGGCTTCTGGGGCATTTCCCCTTGACCCTGCCCTATATTGTGACAGGGGTCATGCTTGGTGCATGAACCTAGAAGCCCATCTTCGATGTGTTAGAAAGTTAAGTACACCAAGATAACTGGGGAGGAAGTGAATCAATTATGCAATCAAAACAACTTTTGTTATCCTTATTAAATCTGAAACACCTAATCAACAAGTGCAATAACCATAAGAAGATAACCATACACAGTAACATCGGATTTTTTGACAAGGGAAGTCCTTGATTAGAGGGAAAATTTGAGAGGGATGGTACCCACAAAATGATGTACTAATATATAAATTCCTTGTAAGAGGATGGACTCTTCTAAGAGCCAATGAAATGCATTCAGTATATATCAATCCCTGTCAGGAGACTTTGAATCCCTATGAGGAGATTCCAACTCTGTTAGGAGTTGTGGAAGGCAGAAGGACCCACTGTCCAAACAGCTTCAGGGGTAGGACCACCGAACTCACTATCCAATTGGCCTCTATATTATTCCTTTTAGAATAATACCAAATGGTCAACTTTCCACTAGCACTCTCTGCCAAATATAATCAATGCACTTATTCACTATGCCTTTTTTGCACCAAATACTTCTCAAATCTCAATACTGGATCTGCAAACTTGCATCATATTAATCCCTTAGATCACTTTCTCACATATAATTCACACTTACAATTCTCTTTCTTACTTCAACACAACACTTACTTCTTCAATCACAAGGAAAAAAACTTTCCTTTATATCAAGTCCTCAAAATAATTTATTGAGTTAGCCTTGAGGCTTTCCCAATTTATAATTACAATAGGCTCTCATTAAGATAAAATAATACACGTTACATTACATCTTTTCATAATTACATAACACTTTTGGCTCATAGCCTTTTCAAATATTTTACACGTGCAACCATGGTCTTTGTGCACTCACTGACATCATCATCGTGATTTCTTATATCTTTGACCAACTTTGCATAGACAGATTCTATCCCTGTTAGGAGATAACACCTGATTATCATAAACCACTTTTTAGGAACTATGTATGTATACTATCTTTTGTGAATCTCGAATAACTATCACCAGCCTTCAACTCTTTGTATGCATTCTTACCCACAAAATCATGACACTATGTAGCACATGTCTGCAACTACGCTTGACCTCATCTTCAATCCCGAAACCTCATGATCTCAATCTCTTGTCTACTACTCTATCAATCTTTACTATGTTGACATCAATGACAAACACTTCCATGAATGTAAGATATGATCACTCAAACAATCTCCCAAATGCTTCCAGTAATGCCAAGATTCCCCCATTGGAATATCATCAGCATTCATGCTAACAATCTCCCCCTTTGGCATTGATGGCAACATAGATGAAAAACATCTAAGTTCCAAGAATACCAAACATATCATTCTACTCCAACTGCTCCATTGTTGTAGTCATCTTCTTTTCAAATCCTCATCATTAATCAAATCAATCTCTCATGAAAAACATGTCTCCCCCATTGATATACTTCCATCAATATTCATCAAACAACTTCTCCCCTATAACTAGAAGATGTTTTTCATGTACCTCTTCTCCCTCATTGACATCAATGAAAAAGGCATCATTATGTCAATCTATTGCAAAAATATCTTCATCAAGCTCAAGTGTCCAAAGACATTTTTCAATACTAGCTACCAAGATTTCTTCATGACTCAGCTCAAACATAGAAACTCTCCCATTGAGGAAGCATCAACATCTAATCTAGATAAACAATAATACTATGTACCACTAGATTGATGCAATTTTTGCATCATCTACTTTGAAATAGGTAGGGGCATTACCCCAAGAATACCTCTCAAATAATCAAATGTATTCTTCGGTAAAGGCTTCATAAATATATATGTTATCTTCTCCTTTGTACTAACATACTCTAGTCTGATCTCTTTCTCTACAACCTTCTCTCTCAAAATATGATACTTAATAGATATGTGTTTTATCTTAGAATGTAACACAAGATCCTTAGACATACATACTGTACTTGTATTGTCACAATGTATGACAACAGGTTCTGTAAACTCAACTCCAATATCCTTCAACATTTGTTTCATCGATTCTCATTGTTATATCTTTCTTGTCCCTTTGTACAAGGTTATGGGTCCTTTGAAAACCTGTTTTTAATTAATCAAAACATTTGTTTCATCCATATAATTTGAATGAAATTATTTGTTGTTGCTACATACTTTGCTTCTATTGTGCTTTGTGAAATGCAATCTTGTTTCTTGCTTAGCCAAGAAACCAATCTTCCTCCTAAGAAAAATTATCCACCACTTATAGACTTTATGTCATCCATATTGCCTTCCCAATCTACATCAGTTTATGAACATAGAGTAAAGTCATTTGATCTATTATACCACAGCCTAAAATCAGGTGTACCCTTCAAATATTTGAAAATCCTCTTTATTGTTGCATAATGTGCTTCTTTAGGATCAACTTGAAATTTTGAAATAATTCCAACTACATTAAATATGTCTAGTCTTGTATGTGTCAAATATTGTAAACCTCTAACCATGGATCTATACTTCTTTTGCTCAATAGTAGGTGTCTCATTTTTGCTAGATAACTTATGACCAATAACCATAGGCATACCAACAGGTTTACAACTTTCCAAACCAAATCTCTTCAACAAGTCCTTCAAGAACTTAGTCAGTGATAAGAAAATAACTTCACTGTTCAGCATAATTTGCAAACCCAAAAAAAATACTTCATCTCAACAATAATGCTCATCTCAAACTCCTTCATTTCATTAGCAAATGCTTCACTTGCTTCATCATCTCCTCCAAAAATTATATCATCCACAAATACTTCAATAATCAACAAACCGTTCTCAATTTCTTTCAAATACAAGTTACTATATGCAGTACCTTTAAATAATTCCTAGTTTGCCAAATATTTGTCCAACCTCGCATACTAAGATCTAGGTATTTGTTTCAGACCATATAATGCTTTCTTTAACTTGCAGACCATATCTCCTTTTGTCAAAGGAAATCCTTTAGGCTGCTCAATGTAAACTTCTTCTTCAAGGTCTCCATTTTGAAATGTTGACTTCACATTCATCTTATACACTTTAAATTTCTTGCTAGTTGCATATACCAAAAACATTATAACTACTTCTATTCTGGCAACTGGTGCAAATATTTCCTCATAATCAATACCTTATTGTTGTGAATATCCTTTACATACTAATCTCAATTTATTTCTCACAACCTTGCCTAATTCATTCATTTTATTTTTGAAAACCCATTTACTTCCTATAATGCTCTTGTCTTTAGGTCTAGGAACAAGTTCTCATGGATCGTTCTTCTCAATGTGATCTAATTCCTCTCTCATAGTTTGCATCCAAAAGTCATCTTTACTAGCTTCATTTATACTTTTAGGCTCTACTTGAGAAATCAAACATAGTTCTTCTCTTTTTATCTTATTTCTTGTCATCACACCTTTGTCCTTGTTACCAATAATCTAATTGGCAAGATGGTTCTTTATTAGGTTCTTGTTAGGTGTCACTATCTCAACTCTTACTTCAACTCTAGGTTCACTCCTTGGTTCTTCTCTTTGTTCCACAATATGTATATCATCCTACAAATATATGTCAGTTTCATAAAACAACTCAACATTCTCTTGGTTAGCCTTTGGATTAGTTTCTTCGTCAGAATCATAATCGAGTATTCCCTCTTGAATTGAAAACCCCTCATCAACTTTAACATTTGTGTTCTCAATAATAGTTTTAGTTCTCTGGTTAAAAAATCTATATTTTTTACTCTTCAATGAATAACCAAGAAACATACCTCCATCGCTTGTTTCATCATACCTACCAATGTCATCTTCTCTCTTAATGTAACCCTTACTTCAAAAAATTCTAAAATACTTAACTAATGGTGCATGTCCAAACCAAAGCTCATAAGAGGTCCTATCAATACCTTGTTTGATCTATACTATGGTCATTGTATATATTGGTGTGTTAACTACTTCTCTCCAAAATGTCTTTGAGACATTATTCTTAAACATCATAGCTCTTGATGCTTTTTTCATTGATCTATTTATTCTCTCTACTACAACATTTTGTTCAGGTATTTTAGGGGCTGAAATTTGTCTTTTAATGCCATTTACTTCACAAAAACTATTAAACTCATTCGAGGTAAACTCTCCACCTCTATTAGATCTTAAACACTTAATCTTTAATCCATATTCATTTTCAACTCTATTCTTAAACACCTTAAACTTCTCAATTGCTTCATATTTCTCTCTAAGAAATGCTAGTCACGTCATCCTAGTAAAATCATCAAGAATCATAAAGTACCTTTCACCATAGAATGCTCTTTTTTGTAGAACCCAACAAATGTGTGCGCACTATCTCCAATTTTGTTGATGTTGTAAACTTCTTGCCTAGAAAAGAGATTTTCTTCTGCTTTTCCATAACACATTCCTTACATACCATGTTAGTAGGCTTCACTATTTTAGGTAGATCCTAACAACAAGTATACTACTCACTTTCATAATGTTATCAAAATTTATATGACAAACCATTTTATGCCACAGCGAATTTTTATCAACTTTAGCAACCAAACATGTCATCTTTGTAGGATTCAGCTGAAAAACATTACCTCTTGATCTTGTGCCAGTGCCAATCATCTTACCATTTTTATCCTTAATAATACATCTCATCTTGATGAACTACAATTGATATCCCTCGTTAGCCAACTGTCCAACACTTAGAAGATTATATTTCAATCCATCAACAAAATAAACATCATCTATGTTAGTTTTACCATCAAAATTAATAGGTCTTATTCCCTTAATATGACAACATGTATTTTTTTAACTCTAACAATTCCTCCATCACAATTGTTGAGCTCAACAAATTTATTCATTCACCAATCATATGATGTGAACAACCATTGTCTATAATCCAATCAGATTTCTTTTTTTCAACTAGTGACACTAATGCCTTTTCTTTTCTAACTTCTTCATTTTCGGGACTTTCTTCTTTAATTGCAACAAATCCTAGTTCATCACTATCATTATCACTTTCACTCTAGAATCTTACCACACTAGCTTCTAGATATTCATCATTTGCATAAAGACGTTCTCTAGTTCTTCCAGGCTTGAAATTCCTCTTATACTTCTTTACTCTCTTAGGACACTTAGAAGTATAATGACCAAATTCATTACAAGTCCAAAATTTAAAGATTTTTTTACCTTCAGTTTCTCTTTTCACAAGTAAGCAAATCTCGTCCTCAATCTTCCTATCTTCTTTAGTTCTTCCTCTATTGTTGCTAGCATAATCTCCACTAGTACTCACACTTCTACACAAGGTAGGTCGAACATTCAATTAGCTTGTCTCAATTCTAAGAAAATCTCCACTCTATTTCAGACTTTTCTCTGTTGCTTCTTATCTTCCAAGAAGAGTTTCTCTTGTGAACCTATCTAAGCATGGTATAACTTGTTCAATCATATGCATTATCTTCTTATATGCAGGTGTCATATTTTTCAAGATCTTCCCTATAATTTCATCTTCATCCTTCTCCCATCATATGCTTTAATTCCCACAATAATCTATGATATCCTACCAAAATAACTTCTTACATATTCATCTTCCATCATTTTAGCTTCTTGAAACAAACAAATCCAATTCTATAATCTAACCTTCTTAGCATGATTATCACCTCCATAAGTAGATTCCAAAGTTTTCCAAATTCCATTTGATAATTTAAAAGATTTTACTTGACTGTATTCATTTGCATGAAGGGTTGACAAAAGTGCTTCCCTGACAACCATATTACACATGAATAACTCTTTGTCTTTTAGTATAATCTTCAATCTTATACCCATGCATATCAAATGTTTCTTCATCTTCTCTTTCCAACTGTCATAGTTGGTTCCATCAAACTTCAAACCTTCCTTTCTGAAATGACTCGACATAGATCCCCTTGAGTTGTTAAGCTTTTCCTTCAAGGACCTGATGCTCTAATACCAATTGTTAGAAAGTAAAGTCCACAAAGATAACTAAGAGGGGAGTGAATTCCTTATGCCATCAAAACAACTTTTGTTATCCTTATGAAATTTGAAACATGTAATCAGCAAGTGCAATAACCACAAGAAGATAACCATACACAATAGCACCATATTTTTTAACTAGGGAAACCCTTGATGAGAGGAAAAACCCGAGTGAGGATGGTACCCACAAAATTATGTACTAATATATAAATTCCTTATAAGAGGATGGACTCTGTTAGGAGCTAATGAAATATGTTCAGTACATGTCAATCCCTAATAGGAGACTTTGAATCTCTGTGAGGAGATGATAACTCTGTTAGGAGTTGTACCAACCCTGTTAGGAGTTGTCTAAGGCAAAAGGACCCATTGTCCAAATAGCTTTAGGGGCAAGACGACTGAACTCACTATCCAACTAACCTCTGTATTATTCCTTTCAAAGTAATGCCAAATGATCAACTGTCCACTAGCACTCTTTGCCAAATATAATCAATGCACTCATTCACTGTGTCTCTGTTGCACTAAATACTTCTCAGATATCAATACTTGATCCACAAACTTGCATGACATAAATCCCTTATATTACTTACTCAAATATAATTCACACTTAAAATTTTCTTTCTTACATCAACATGACACTTACATCTTCATTCACAAGGAAAACAATTTTCTTTTATACCAAGTCATCAAAATAATTAATCAAGTCGGCCTTGAGGCATTCCCAATTTACAATTACAATAGGACCTCATTAAGATAAAAGAATACTCATTACATTACATCTTTTCATAATTTCATAACACTGTTGGCTCACAGTCTTTACAAATATTTCATGCGTGAAACCTCGGACTTTGCGTGCTCAATAACATTATCATCATGATGTCTTCTATCTTTATACAATTGAGCATAACTAGATTCTATCGATGTAAGGAGATATAAACTAATTACTAGAACCCACTTCTCAATAACTCTATTGTATACTATCTTCTGTAAATCTCAAATATTTGCCACTAGCCTTTGACTCTTTGCATTCGCTCTTACCCACAAAATCAAGCCAATTTATAGCACATGTTCACAATTGTGCTTGACCTTATCTTCAATCCTCAAACCATACGATCTTAATCTCTAATCTTTGTCTATTACTCTATCAATATTCAGTATGTTGACATCAATGACAAACATTGTCATGAATGCAACATATGATCACACAAAAAATCTCCAAAATGCTTCCAGCAATGCTAGGATACTCCCCAGTAGGAATATTATTAGCATTCATGCTAACATATTGGACCCCACAAGGGGCGTTGCCCTTTGACCCCTATCATGGAGGCACTACCCGCAAACCATTGTAGGAAAGACAAAAGGAAAATTACATCAAACAAATTAGAAAAAAAATAACCTCTAAGTCTGATTAAGTTCTACATAATAGCAATCTCCCACTTGGAGATTGGTCAAACTCTACAATAACAACCTCCCACTTGGAGTCTAGTCATAGAATTGCTAAAATTGTAGCTACTATTGGAATGCAAAACCACCATGGACTTTTTTGTTATTTTATTATGTTCAATCTAAAGACCAACCGAAGATGAAGAGGATTTCAACTTCTCCCTTGTCACTACCTTTGTAAACGAAATTTATGTTCACGAATCTCACAAGTTTGACGAAAAGGGTATCCAAATCTGCACTTTAATTCATTGTTCCACACGTGTATCTATAAGAAAAATGGTTTTGTTGTTTGGATAAGGAGTTTGCCTTGGTCAAACTACGATTTGGAATCAACCTTAATAATGGAATTGAAATAAGGAATGCTAGCAAGTGGTAGAAGTAAATATAACAATGAAGCTATGATACTCAATAGATATGCAATTGTATTTGAAATGTAAACAAGTATATTGATATGAAAGCTTGAACATAACATTAGCAAATGTAATCAAAACCTCAATGATTGTACGCTTGCAATCCACCTTGATAGAAGAATGAATAGATCTTGAAGATAAACAAAGGATCTTGAAGGAAGATCACACCACCATGATGGCTATATCTAGGGTTTGAATGATGAATCTTGAATGCTTGAACCAAATCCCTTCAAAGGCTTGAATGCTTCAATCCTTGATCTTCAATGGAAAACTTGGATGCTTGAATAATAGAATGCTTTCTCACTTGAAAATGGATTCTTGATAATGGATCATAGATGCTCTTCATAAAAAGTAGATAATAACTTTGCTCATAGATAGTGGATGCGTTCATGAATGATGGATGTCAAAATGAGGGAAGAAGGCTTCCTTATATAGAGTTCTATGGCACAAACTCCTAGAGAAGGCCAACATGGGAGCATTAAATCCCAAATAACCTTAACCCCTAGAAATGGACCTAGATTAAATGCAATTTAAGAGTCTACCATTCTAAAACCCAAAACAGCTGACCCAAAAATGGGAAAATGAAACTATTTGAAGCCCGATATCTTGAAACTCCCAGAAATTGAAAATTGGACTTGGGGTCAAGGATGAGATCAACCTTACCCTAGGTCAGGGTTGAGGTCGTCCTTGACCTAGGTCAAGGTCGAGGTTTACCTTGACCTAGAAAGTCAAAGTCCTCAGTTTCACAGAGAAAGTTATCAAAAATAGGTTGGAAATAGAGAGAGAAGCATAACAGAGGGGAAACAACCAAATCCATGCAAAGATCTATTCAAGGCGCTTGACATGACCCTATACCACCTACTCGAAGGGCTAAACACTCTTAACATAGAAGTGCTTCCATTTTAAGATGGTACACTTATGACCTAGTTTCCCACAATACCAACAATCTTTTGGTTTTCTGGATTGAGACCTCTTTCCCTTTGATTTCCCATGATTTCTTGATTTTTTTCCTCTCATTCATGATGCCTTTTCTTTGTGCATTCAAGACATTTTTTGATGTAGATCCTTCTAATCTTTTCCTATGATTTTCCTCGCTTAGAATAACACCAATAACATCATCAAATTTTAGGGTGTTACAACTAGAAACAAAGTTACTCACAGCTATTACCAAACCATTACAGCTTTCAGGCAAAGAACAAATAATCAAGAGAGTCCTAATTTCTTCATCAAAATTGACATTTACAAAAGACAATTGATTGGTAATTGGATTAAACCCATTCAAATGATCAGGCAAAAAGCCACCTTCTACCATCATCATATTAAATAAATGCTTCATGAAAAATACCTTATTTGAAGTGGAAATTTTTTCATGCAACTTTTCTAGGGTTTCTATCAAATCTTTAATCATATTTTCTTTTGTAATATTAAATGCCACCGATTGTGTTAGGCATAACCAAATACTTGTAAGTGTCTTGTTGTCCAAAATATTGTCATCCCCATTTATCATATTAGCTTCTTTCTTGGATTTTCCTCTCAATGGCCACCATAAATCCTTATAATAAAGATAGTCCTCTATTTGTTTTTTCTATAATTGAAAGTTCTGCCCATTAAACTTCTCAACCTTTAGCTGATGTAGAACAAGGCATGAGAATAAATCTTCAGTCATAACCCCTAGCAATTAACCACACAACATAATATAAATAATAAGATAGAGATTTAGATCTAAAATAACACCAATTTCAAAATAGATTTCCATTCAATATGCTTAGTTGTAAGGCCTTCCAAGTTATGGCCAAATACATAAAAAATTACAATAGTAATTATGCAAGACCTTGCAAGATCCAAATTATAGCTAGCCCAAATCCACACTCTAGTACAAAACCCCAAGAAGAATCTAAACTTATGGTCGGAAGCCACCAAGAAACCTTCTTGTTTCCCAAGCCGCACTTAGCTAACTCCTCTTCTCCATGTTGAATGATAATGATTCAAGAATCCGCAAGACCGTCTACTTATATTCAAAATTTTAAATACAAAATGCTTTAGTTGGCTTACAACACCCATCAAATGCACCTAGGATAAAGATCCAAGGCCCAAATAAGTCCACACACAGCTCCAAATTGATCCACGTCACAATCACACACTGTGTGCATTAAATGCACCAAGTTGGCAGATCCAATCCACAAGAACTTCATACAATGTGCCAGACTACCAAGCATCAACAAACTCACCAAGCATCACCAAGAAACAATACATGTCAAGTAACATAGCACAAGCCAAGAAAATGTAGTATATGCCAAGCTCCTTCAATGGTCGAGGTCCTCAGCCAACATGACAACTTAATGATGACCAAGCTCTCCAACCTCAAGGTCAAACCACTCCACCATGTAGGATTAACAACTATCCTAGGATGCTCCTACATCATTAGATTATCCGCATTTGTCATTACTTCCACTCAACCATGAGACTTCCACTTAACTGTGAGACTTTCCTACTAAGGATATCTGAAACAAACTTGCTTTGATACCACTTGTTAGGATTAGTGAGATGGAAATAACAATTAAATGAAAATATAACTAGTATCAAAAAAGAACACAAGGCACAAAGATTTAACGTGGTTCACCCAGTCCTTGGGCTATGTCCACCAAATAGTGAGTCCAATATTCTTATTATCCAATGATTTCAACCTAATTACAATATGCAATCCTTTTGTAATTTAATACTGCCACAAGAAGCTACTAAATCATCATACATCATAAAAATCCCTAATCCATTTTATAAAAGACTTATGATGCTTACAAAATGAGGGATAAATATGTTATCCAATAGAAAAATTAACTATTGATGCTTTTTACAATAGTAAATTCATTTTTAGCTTCGAGGGAATTGTGCCTCAACCTCGCCCTGTATCACAATAAAGGTTATTCTTGGGGCGCAACCCCAAGATCTCACAAGGGGTGTTGCCCCTTGACCCCTAGCATAGGGGCACTACCCCCAAAACCCCCATAGGAAAAACTAGGGTGAAACTACACCAAACAAAGCGAGGAAAAATTACCCTTTGAGTCTGATTAGACTCCACATAACAACAACATCACCATTGAGGAAAAACACTCTATCTTTGCAAAGCTAGCCCAAAATTGCTTGTGTGTCAAAGTAATTGGAAGCAAGGAAACCTCTTTCCAAACAATAGATGTTAACTACATCCACATAATCAATTAAATAATCCCCCCACAATTGTGTCATCAGAGGAGCAAGCAAACATAATTCAACATCTTCAAATAATGGTTAATACCAATTCCAAGAATCTTGTCAAAATTTAACCTCAATCCCATAACAAACTTCCTAAGTTCTATACAAAGTAACAACTTGGTAATAGTGAGTATTCTTGAAGCATTAGGTGAGTCAAGATACTTATTCTACATTAACTTGCACCAATTTGAATCTGTCTTAGCATACATATGTCATACCAGCTTCCTCCCAAAATCAAGATTTATATCATCAATGTCATGAATGCATGCCCCACCATATTTTTTATCAATGACCATAATTTGTAATGATTATACTTTTGGTGCAAAACCCATGTTATAATGCCTCAAGATAATTAAGGGGTAGACATACTTATATTACACATTTTTTGTAATGAATAATCAGTTGGAGGATCACATTCTAGGAATGTGTTAGAGTTGGGCTTCAATTGTATGTTGAAGACTATTTGTATTTATCTCAAGAAACTAAGAATGTATCCAAAATATTTATTCCAAGTCACATTGTTGTACTGAAACAATAATTTAGTGATCATTGGTCTTGTGTTTATGTTATTCTAGTTATGTGTCAACTTTGTGAATAGACAAGGAATTGGTCAAGTAGATTTTCTTTTGAAAACCTTGGATGGACCCAAATACCCAATATTCAAAAATTATTTTACTTTCTTCTAGTTAGTAGTTAGTTTTTGTTTGTTTTACTTTCAATTATTGTAAATAACGTGTAAGCACATAAAAGAGACAACTATAGAAGATTTATGCACAAGTTGTGGTATGGGTTTTGAGAATCATCTACTAGTGTCTAATACTTGTTGCTATTTTATATTCATGTCTTCCAAGGGGTTACCCACCTAGTCCTATAGACAAGATAAGATAATTTTATTAATGTCCTACAAAAGACCACAACATGGGTCTATGGAGCTGGAAGCTTACACCAAGAAGATAGCAAACAAATGGAGCACCAAACGATGTCCACAAAAGAACAAGTACAACAAATGAAGAAGAAAGTAGGAGACATCACAGAAAAGATTAGGTGTTCGTCCTCACAGAGAAAAAGTCCAACAGTGACTAATCATAAAATATAGAAGATTTTAGTCTTCTGATTAAATCTTGTCAATTGACTAGTGATTCAAGATGCATGCTAAAGAGAGAAGGAAAATCTTTAGGGTTGTCCTAAACATCAATTGGAGGAACCAATAGTCTCCACCCTTTCTATTAACAACATGATCTTTTGGAAACCTTCACAATTTTCTAGTTTATTCAAGTGTTTCAAGAAATTTCACACTTGTTATGATTTTTAGTTAGGCTCAAATTCACTTAGTCTAATAGGAGAGATAATTAGATAAAACATATGTTAATATGATTTGAGATTTCAAAGATTTCAATAATATTCATATGGAGTTAGAATCATATTGACATGTTCAATACCACATTGATCTATAGGTGATAAATAAACCTAATATGGAATTTTGTTTAATTAAAGTTGGTCTAAGTCGCTAAATGGATTTTTACTATTTTCAACACACATTGAATCCTTGAAAGGGTCAACCAAACTAGAGAAATAAAGCACCATGGTTTGATTTTTTTTATATTGAGATTCATTTAGGTGTCTACTCTTTTGAGAACACTAAAAACCAAAAATATAATCATGATGATAGTTACATAGTAGATGGTAAAGAATGATATATATATAACCATGACTATTAAAAATTATATAAGATACCAAATTCTTGGATTGAGTGGATGAGAGATAGAATTTTTTCGAAAAATAGTCCTCTTATAAAAAAAAAGGAATGATTTGTTACTTTGTAAGTTATTGTTTCACCTTATGTTAGGGAATATTTTATTTTCCTAAACATGTTTTAAGCTTTCTAATGTTATTTTAGAATAGTCAGGAGAACACATCGCATAATCCTGTAATTACGTGTCTCATTTATATTCACCTTGGATGTTTGAATGTCTCTCTCTCTCTTCCTATTACAATTTCTTTGTCTTTACCTAATTAGGTATAACTATGTATTTGGCATGTATGAAGTAGGCAAAACATTTTTCTATTTTGTATTGATGGGAATTATCATTCCTATTGGATTTAATTTCCTATGGAGTTAGAATCATATCGAAATGTTGAATAACACATTGATCTAGATAGGTGATGAACACACCTAATATGGAATTTTGTTTAGTTAAAGTTGGTCTAAGTAACTAAATTGATATTTTACTATTTTTCAGCACACATTGATTTCGTAAAAGGGTCAACCAAAGAAGAGAGATATAGCACCATAGTTGAATTTTTTATATTGAGATTCATTTAGGTGTCTACTCAATGGAGAATGCTAGAAACCAAAAATACAATCATGATGATATATACAAAGTAGGTGGTGTGTGTATATATATATGATTGTTAAAAATATATATAAGATACCAAATTCTTAGATTGAGTAAGATGAGAAATAGACTTTTTAAGACAAATAGTCATGTTATCCAAAAAATAAAATGAATGATTTGTTTCTTTGTAGGTTATTCTTTTACCTTATGTTAGGGAATAGTTATTTTCCCTGCGCATATTTTTTAGCTTTCTAAGGTTATTTTAGAATAGTTGAGAGGACATGTCACATTATCATGTAATTACATGTGTCATTTATGCTCACTTTTGGATGTTTGAATGCCTCTCCCTCTTTTAGACTTATTTTCCACTTCCTATAACAATTTCTCTTTCTTTACCTAAGGGTATAACTATGTATTTGGCATATATGAAGTAGGCAAAACATTTTTCTATTTGTGTGGTTGAGAGTTATCATTCATAGTGGATTTAATTTCCACCATTTATCTCTATAAATAGACCTCATCTTCTTCTATGCCAAGTTCCATAGCTCACTTATTTGAGTGCCACTTTTAGTGTTGAGTTTGTCCATCTCTATATTCTTTTCTTTCTTTCCTTTAATCATTTTTACCTCGGTTGGCTTCACAAATAAAGCTAACATGTTATCAGAATTAGTTGCAAGTTGTGGGTTAGTAAATATTTAGAAATATAGACTCGTTTGTTCTTGAAATAACTTGGGTTTTGTGGTGTTTCTTACCACTTGATTTTTAATGTAGGTATATAGAGATCTTTCTAGAGAAAAAATGAGCTTACTATTAAGTTCAGGGAAGTTAAGAAAGTTAGAACCACCTTTAGTTTCATCTAGGTAAGACATCAGAGATGAAGTTGGTGAAAGTTTGCAAAGCTTTCAATTGTCATATTTGGAAGGTAGCTTATTTTCTAGAGGATTTTGAGGTCAAGAAAATTGATCCATCATGCATAGAAGGTCAAAAAAGTGTAATTGATTGATATTTTTTCAATTTTAGAGGAAGTCAAATTTGAGACAAAATTAGAAGGAAAGCCCTTGACCTCCTTGCACAAGTACAGCATATGGAAAAAAAATATTCTGTGGATCAAAAAAATGTTTAAGAATTGTATTTTACAATATTTAAATATTTTAAATATTACATTTTTTTTAATTAAAAAAAATTAAAAGAGCAAAAACTTGGGCATGTGTGGTGCACAAAGTACCTTCACAAAGTATGTGTGATGTGTTGTCTCATATCAAGTCGTGATGGACCAACCCACCTATAGAGTTGTGTGGAAATGTCTAAACTACAAACTAAAAACATAACTAAGGGGAACAATTTAGTTTTCTTGTTTTTCTATTTTCTATATCTCTTGAGGTTTAGGTTACTAGTTTAAGTTTTTCTTTAAGTTCTCTTCATAGAATGTGAACATCAATTTGTACCCCACATTTTATATTGGCTCATACACATAACCTAGTAGTGGTGTTGGTTTCCATGCAAAGTCGATGCACCTCCCATTACCTTGGACTAGACACATCATTGGTCATTGCCTTTCAAACAGTCTTGTGCCTTTCAAAAGTGTGCCGCATAACATAAACTCAAACAAAATTGTATTTTTTATTACTACACTTGCTTTTATATTTTTATTTTTCATTTGACCACCATAATTAGCAACATTTTTAGTAATTTTTTCCACTTCTGGTGAAGATCCAAACTTAGCCACATGGTTCTAATTTTGGCAGAAGTTAAAAGAAATTTCACAAGACCATTGCATTTGGCTTTTTTTTTAAATGTTCACATGTTTTTCATTTTTACTTAAGCAATGTTTCTAGTAGATATCCCTATATTTGGCAATATATTAAAATTTATTTGAATGTATACAAAATTGGCAGAGTTCTTCTATTTTGGTAGTACACAAATCTAGACATAGTTTCACTTAATTGGATATAGATGAATGTTTCACTAAAGTTGGTGGAGATCACTGATTTGAAATTCTTAAACCCTGGACTTTTCTCTTTTGTACTTATACTTCTATTAAATGTTATAGCTTTTGTCGGATGATGATTCAATATGATTGATTTAATCAAATGAATATATAGTTTATTTTGTTGTATATATTATTTGTATCATATATTATATATTTATATTTATAAATTATACCTATAATAATTATTTGTTACTTCATATTAAACTACATATAGTTCTTACACTATTCTCTATGACATAAGACAGAAAATAATGTGCTTCATACCTTAAGCCAAATATTCCAATAAATATTATTTTCCTTCTAGGTGGCGTGACATGTGTTCATTCTTACCTTGCCTGGTTTGGCATGGGCCCTGACATTGTTATTATTCCCATTGTGTAAGGATTATTTTTGCTTGTGCGATGGATGCTTATTTTCTCCTTGCTCCTACCTTAGTTTATACAAAACTCGAGATGGTTGTTTTTTGTTGACTGTTGATCATTCCCTTCTTCTTTTTGAGTGCCAATGGTGGTGTTAACTTTGTCTCAACATCAATATGCATGCTATCACATCCGTTGCTCCACTCAGGTTATGCACGTCATCTAAAAACAAATGTTCGAGCTCAATTATTAAAGGAAGTTTCATTAAACAATCCCGATCTTATGTTAATTCGCTAAGTGGGTTGTGCACATAGTGAAAGGGTGACTATAGGGTTACGTCCCTATATATCACAAGATATATAATAAGAGATTGACTTCTTCTTCAGAGAACACATAAGATAATATATCAAGTGCCATTACAAGGAGGATTTATAAACTTAGATTACATATATCATAGAAAATTTTGAACATCAAAATAATTCATAAATATAATCGAATTTCAACATGGTATCAGGGCATGTCTAAGATACGATCCCAATCAGATTTATCTATCCAAGAGCACACAAATATTCTTAAATCCTACATTTGCCAAAATGGTGAATGGTATGAGACTAGAAGATAGACTCGAAGGTGACTCAAATTTTGCAGCTTGGAAATTACAAATAATGTCGACCTTGAAGGAGCATGATTCAAAATAGTTTATGGAAAAATTAGACCCACCACCCAAAGGGAGTGATGAATTGAACAAATGGAAAAAGGACAATATTAGAGCTATGAAACTACTAGTGGACGAGGTGAAGGATCATCTACTTCATGTTATTATAGAACTAGACATAGCACATGAAATGTTCAAAGCACTTAGAGAAATGTTTGAGATAAACAATACAACCAAGATTCTCACATTAAAAGACAAACTCTCCAACATTAAGATGAATAAAGGAGAATTCATTGATTCATACTTTATGAGGATAACATAACTAAGGAACTAACTTTCTACAATTGGTGACATCTATGATGAAAAAAAATTGACGATGATAGTTCAAGCACTGCCACCATCATGAAAAACTTTTAGACAAGGAGTGTGTTCTTGTTCCAAGCTTCCTAAACTTTCTCGACTAAAGGTTGAGTGCATACAAGAGGAGTGCATGTTAATGTCTTAAGATGATAGTTCTATTGGAGGTGATATTCAGGCTCTCAAAACCCAAGTTCATAAAGGGAAGAAACCTAAACTCAAAGGGAAAAGGAAACATGTAGATTACACTAAAATTTTGTGCTTTAGATGTGACAACTATGGTCACTCAGCATTTTAATGCCTTGATAGATTAAAACATCAAGCATCCTTTGCCAAAGTTAGCAATTCAGATATAGATTCTGAAAGATGTCCATTCTAAAGAACTTCAATATCCATAACACAAATGAAATATTATATTAAGAGGAATTTCTCTATTTCCTTGTCATCTTCATCAAATTGAAAAATAAATGTGAAATGCCTTTTTTAAGTGAATCTGGATTGGTAACAATTTCTGAGATGGAGTCTCAGAATACCAACTTATTGTAATATATTTTGTATATGAATCTAACTTTAAAATTACATTTATTTGTTTGTATTTTTCAATACATACTATTAAGAATTTTGTACTTTGATCTTTTCTTCGAGAATATCCTTTCAAGAAAAAGAGGGAGATTGAGATTTAGAGGGAGACTGACATTAGAGACAACCATGAAAGAAAGGGAGAAGATAGAGGATATGATTCAATCGACCTTTAGTAATCTTGATCATATTGATTCAGGCGGAGTAAACCATGTTGAGATGGATCTTCCACAGATAAATTAAATGTAGCAATCAAGAGGACTATGATTCATGAATATATGTCGCAACTATGTGATTTTAATGGGCTTACACCCTATGCACATCATGAGGGAGTGATAACTTCCAAATAATGTCACTTGTATTTGCAGAAGTTATTGGAAGGTGGCAATCTTACAACAACTTAGTTTTCTATTATGATGGATATCCTACTATGTCTATGCAGATCATGATATATTATACTTTGCATGGTGGATGTTTATATGGTAAGCATTATGAGAATGTCTATACACATACCTTATAAACATTTCTTTTGAGTAGATGGTGAATGTTATGCAAATTGATGTTCTAGAAGACAATTACATAGAGTACTTGGTGAATATTATGTGACTTGATATTTTGGAGGCCCATTACTTACAATACTTGGCGAGCATCCTACATCTCAACATTTTGGAAGGTCATTACTCAAAGAGTAATTGGTGAATATCATTGATATTTGGGGAGAGAAATACTCATGATATCAAATGTGATTACAAAACTTTTGAGTACTTGGTGAATATCATTGATATTCTGGGAGACCAATACTCATGATATCATATGTGATATCAAAAACTCTTGAGTAGTTGGTGAATATCAAATGTCGATATTCTGGAAGACCAATACTCGTGATATCATATGTGATATCAAAACATTTGAGTAATTAGTGAATATTGTAACGATATCCTGGGAGATCAATACTCTTGATATAAAATGGTAGAAAACTTCTAATTAGAGATATCCTCTAAATTGAAAAAATGTATGACATTCTTTTATGTTTAAATCATCACACAATCATCCTTCCTAACTAAGAGGGAGTATCAATGTTATATCTTTTGTTGGATGATGATTCAATATGATTGATTTAATCAAAGGAATATATAGTTTGTTTTGTTGTATATATTATTTGTATCATACATTATATATTTATATTTATACATTATACCAATAATAATAATAAAAAAGTTCATATTAAACTATATATAGTTCTAACGTTGTTCTCTATGACAAGGAACATCAAGAAAATAATATGCTTCATACCTTAAGCCAAATATTTCAATAAATATTGTTCTCCTTCTAGGTGGCTTGACATATGTTCATTCTTACCTTGCCAGGTTTGGCACAGGCCCTAACATTGTTATCTTTCCCACTATGTAAGGAGTGAATGAATGATTGAAAGATTTTAATAATGTCCATGAGGTCCGAACAACCTATGGGACCACCTAAAAATAGCCAAACATCTGGAACCCTAGCTCATTTGAAGTTGTTTCCTGAGATCTGTTCTTTGATAGTGAATGTTGACCACTAAGTTTGTTGACCTGTCAAGCTACAGTTCCTCAAAAAGAGTAACTAGGTTGCTCATTTCTAAAATATCCACATATCTAGAGTGGATGTCATTGTAGGCAACGCGGTCTAAGATCAAATGTCATTCTGTCTCCACCATTCTCGTGCTACAAAATAGGCAGACCCTCTCTTCTCATTCCTCTTTTGGAATTATCCATCTCTCAGTTTCACACCTCAAATGATGTGAACTCGTTCTAAGTTGCTCAATGATCATTATGGCTTTCTAGTTGATATTTTCTCCTATATATGCCTTCTCTTCATGATCCCTCATTGGTTTGAATTCTTTAATAAAATAATCTTTTTTGTGCCCATTTTCATTTGTCCATATAAAGCTCTTGAATTTTTCTTGTATACTCTTTTATTCCATCAATGTTATATGGGCAGTCCTGTATATTAATATTCCATTTTTCCATCCACTTGATATTTTGTTTCATCGACATTTTTTTTCTTCTATCCAATTTTTCCTCTACGATCAATTTGGGCTAGCGATGTGCTTCCATACTTTGAGTTTTCTTTGAATAGCATACTAACCGAACCATAGTTGACACATCTATAGGAAGCATACTATTTCTACCATAAGGATCTCATAGGGACCATGGACTTAATTTTGAGACTATCGGTAATTAAATGTTTTTGGATTCTTTCCACCTGTCTCCATTTTTGACCGAACAAGATGCTGCCCTAGATCTCACACCCATAAAGAGTCATTGGAATGACCCACAACCTAAAAAGCATCTTTTTGGTTTTCAAGTCCCACAACTCTACATTCTTGCATCTATTCTGAAGCAAGTGTAATGCTTTCAACCCTCCTTGATTCTTTTTGTTCTACAAGTTTCCCAATTGAGCTTGTTGTGGAAGTCGATCCCAAGATATTTGTATTCCTCCACTATCTCTAAAGGGTTGTTCTCAAAAAGGAAATTGTTTTGTTCTATCTTGGTTAACTTTAGAGAGAAAATTATTACTTTAGTTTTGGTTGTGTTCACCTGCATCCCGACCATCCCGACCGAATGGCAAAAGATGTCTAGAGTCTTCAAGTGTTCCCTCACCCCATCTGTTGTTTTAGTAATCAGAATGAGATCATCCACATATAGGAGAAGTTTTATCACATAATTGGCTAGTTGAACCTCATTGTTGTTGTTCTTATCTAGACATTCTTCTAGCTTGTCGATATATAACCCAAACATGGTAGGGGAGAGGGGATCGCTTTGTTTAATTCCTATATCACTGCCAAAGCTCTCTATCATCCCCTGTGTGGCTCTGATTTTTGCCATTAATTGCTCATATAGTATGTGTGTTGCAACTCTAAGTTCAGTCAGGATTTGTAGCTCTTCCATTCTCAACCAAAGCTTATCTCGTGGTACTATGTCAAAGGCCTTTTTAAAGTCAACAAGGCAGCAAAAAGCCTCTGCCCCTTTTGTGTTCCATATATTTTCAATCAAGAATCTTAGCATTGTGCCATGATCAATAGTGGAATGTTTAGGTCTGAAACATACCTGCTACTTAGCTCTTTTATGCTTTGATTCTGCCCATTTGTTGATTTTGTGTTCCACCATGCTACCAAATAGCTTTCCCAAGAGGGGATTGATCATTATAGTACGATAATTTGATGGATTTTTTATATTTCTACTTTTATGGAGAGGGATCACTATGCTAATAGTCCATTTTTTAGGGAAACCCTCCTTGTTGACTTCATTGAAGATGTGGCATTTATGAGGTGCTAAAATTTCGTTGCCCCACTTAAGATGCTCAGTTTGCATCCCACCTATATCTTGAGCCCTTCCCCCTACCAATCTCTTTATGCCTTGTGAAATGTCTTCAATTGTGAAAAGTTCTTGTGTGGTCTTGATTGCAAGAGGTGTATGCTTGTCATTCTCACGCTCATAAAGTTGCTTTGCATATTCAAGCCATTTGGATCTAATTATATTGTTATCAGTATGCCTTCTTTTTTGTCGCAGTTCTTTCCAAAACTTCTTGGGATTTTGTTTGCTAAGGGCAATCAGGTCCATCCTTCTCTTTCTCACATAAAGTTCTTTTATCTTCCTCAATAATTGTTTGTACTTTTTTTTGCTTTCTTTATCTGTTTTCTTTCTCATCTTTCTCTTTGTTGCCTTGCATTCTTCATCAAACCAAGGATTGGCTAGAAAAGAACTTTTTCCCTCTTTCTTGGGTTTGGTTCTCTTGCATTTCTCTAAGGCCTTGTTGATTAAGGGAACTAAGTTGTCTTTGCTTACTATTTGTTGTTTTGTGTGGTCTCCATTACCTTTTGGACTTTCAATCATCCTTGTAAGAGCCTCTTTAAAAGATTTTTGATTTTCTTGGTTCATTATTATTCTTCCTTGTTGAGGTCCTTTTTGCTTGCTCTGGCTTTTTTAACCTTGCTGCTCTTTCTCATGATAAACCAACTTTAAGAAAATTGGGTTGTAGTCTGATTTTAGTTTTGCAGGACGTTCTATTATCTCTATCTTATTTATTCTAGTGATGTGGTCTTAAGAGCATATAACATAATCGACAACACTTTGTCCATTGTATTTTTTGCACGTAATATATCCAAATTTTGGCCACATCCTCATGCTATTACATATGACAATATTATGTAAACTGCATAAACTTAAAAGTTTTGTCTCGTAGTGATCGATATTACCTTTGCTGTCTCTGGATGTTCTTCTCCAAGTCTAATCATTTTCTTCCTCTAAACATAGTGGGTCTCTTCTTTCCTCGTAGCTACTCCTTAAATTTAGGGCTTGGTTGTTCGTTGTCCTGGCATTGAAATCATTGAGTAGGAGAACTCCCCCCATTGTGTTGAAAGCAAAGATATCCTTTTTCAGTGATAAGAAAGGATCTTCATGATGTAAGTTTTTCTTCTTATATGTTTTTTATCCTTTTGGTGCAAAGTAACATGCAACAATCCTTATAGTAGCCTAGTTTTCCCAAATTTTCAGTCATATAAATTGTTTGTTTGGGTCCTGCTCTAAACTTATGAATCTACTCCATTTCTCCTTAATTAGAATATTGATTCCCCCATGTCCTTTGTCACTCTCAGTTCTTTCATTCCACACTAAGAATTGTTTGCAGCTTTCAAATTGTGGAACTTTACATCCATCACGCTTATGAGTCTCCATGAGTAAACTAATGTCTTTGCCTCTAGCTATGGGCCCTAAAACAGGTCATCTTCTCCAAGGGTAACCTCTACGATTCCAACTATGTTCATATGCTCCTAGGGAGCCCGTAGTTCCTATTTCTTATTCTCCATTTTTTCACTGATTTGTGCCTTACCATGTTGTAACCATGCCCACTTTCTATTGTCTCTTGTTGCTTTAACTTTTTCCATTCTTTCCTTCTCTCTTATTGTTGGTCAATGGTGAGGTCTTCATCATTGAGTAGTTGTTTATTCCTCATTATCGTGTTCTTATCATCTAAGCTTTTCATGTTGACCCTCCCATGTCTGTACACGTTATCTTTCCATCCTTTACCGATCCTTTGTGCATGTTGGACTGCTCTATACCATTCTAGGCAATCTTTGAGGAAGTCCCTTTTCAGATCTTTTGTGTTCTGCTTTTCCCCATAACCTTTTAGCCCTTTGATAATGATATTCATTGCCCTATTATTTTTGTATTTCTCCTCTTGTAGCTTCTTTTTCACTTGTTTCTCTATGAATTCAGTTGGTGTGTTTGCTGGTCCTTTCCCTATATGGGTCCACAATTTGACTTCTTCTATTTGCTCTTTCAGTTGGTCACCTTTTAGCTCCATGTTTGCCATTGCAGATTGTATCTCTTTAATTTGTATGCCCTCCCGATCTTCCTCGCTCTGTATTCCCCTGTTACTTTCATTACCTCCAATGCCTTCCTTAATAAGATCAACTCATATTCTCCTTTTTCCATATTGAATTGAATTTTTTGGACTTATTCTGCAAGCATTTTGTTCTCATTTGTTAGCCTTAAATTGCTGCCAACCACTTCCTTCATCCTATTATCTTCTACCTGAGCTCTTGATTCTAAAGTGTGGAGTATTTCTTTCATGAAGTTTAGTTCATTAATAAACATCTTCAAGCGTCATGTTAATGGTGTCGAAAACAGGTTGTATGTGCTTGCAGTGGGCCCCTTTTCACCAATCTCTACCTTGTCTATCATCTGGGTTGCTTCCTTGCCTTTTTTTCTAAATCGGCATGAAGCTAGCCTCACTGTTCATTGCTCCTTTAGGTTGTTCACCGCTCCTTTAGCTAATCAACTACAAGCTCTCAAGGCAAAGAAGAATCTCTTCCTTCTTCCCACAACGATATTTCTTGATGAGGACCTCACAAAGTCACAAGTAGCTGAACTAAAGCACTCTAGGAGCCTCGTGGTAGAAGGAAGGAGTAACAGGAAATGGGCAGTAATAAGGAATCTAAAAGCAGTTATTCGTGACTCACCTCCCAAGGGTTGGGATGTGAGACATACCCAAGCCAAATGATTGTTTGAGCACCAACAGTTGGGCAAGTCGAAGCCCTCCATTGGCTCTATGCTTGTCAACTATTGGAATGGCAATGGCTCCCTGTGGTCTTTGCCAGGCTTACTTCATGATGTAGTTGGGTATGCTGATTTGTTGGTTGTTAGCGAGACTCGTGAGAATCTTGTTCGGCCCCTTCCAAGTTACACAAGATATCAGTGGCTTTCAATTTGTAGAGAGGAGGTTCACGCTTCAGGTGGTGTGTGTGTTTCTGGTGGGGTTGCTTGTTTGATTAGAGATTATATGTTCAGTACTACCACATTGGTTCTTTCTTACTCTTAGGCTAGATTTATTGGATCTGGGTTGGTGGCACCAGTCATCATCAAAGAGATATCTTCATTGTCACTTGTTACTTTCCACCGACTTCCTCACCTTACGCCATTCACACTATTAAGGATGGGAACCCTTTTACAAACCTACCTATTTGAGAGCATCTCCAAGTTTGGAGCTATGGGTGATATCATCATCTTAGGAGACTTTAATGCACGAACTAAAGATCTCCAGACCCCCCAGTATGATCGTGGGTCCAACTTGATTTGTACTACTAAGAGGGATCCTACTAGTATGGGGCTTCAGCATTTGTCTAAGGATCACAGTGGACCTCTAACTTTCTATGGTCACCACCTTCTCCAACTTTGTGAGTCTTCCGATCTGGTGATTTTGAATGACCTCTCTTGCTTCCCAATTTCTGAGCTTTTTACATGTTGGCCTCATAGTGGGGGTGCAAGCATGGTTGATTATATCCTCATTGTTTCTTCTTTCCTCCCCTCCATCCAAAACTTTACTATCTCTTGTCTTCCCCTGGCGGAGCATTCCCTCCTTATCCTTTCAGTCGCATTTCTTCCCACCCTATATCACCCATCTCTAGTCATCCTACCCAAAACCACCCCCTTACTCATTTATGTGTTGAGGATAGTGATCAAGACCTCTTCATTTTCCATTTGAGAAGATTCCTCTGCCCGGCTAGCTCCATGGATCAAAGTCAAGTGTCCACCATGTTTCACTCACTAGATACAGCGATTTGGGAGTCATCTTTCCTCATTATCCCTCACTGCTCCATTCCCAACACTCCCAGATCTGTTTGACGAAATACTTGTCTCATGAATCAATGGTTTGATGAGGCCTATAAAACCTTCCACCACTTCTTACACTTGGCTTTTGCTACTCATTCCCCTGCTTTCACCAATTTACGACTCCTAGAAACGCTTTCTTCGCCATAAGAAGTGATTATTTATTGCTTCACAAGGCAGATCCCTCCATGACACGCTTATTCAGTATCCCAAGTTTTTTGGTGCATCATGTTCCCCTAGCATAGCCAACCCAGTCCACCCCCGACCTTGCCTCCTTGCCTCTCATGTCTCCACGTCGTACGATATCCAAAGTCAGCTCGCTTCCCTTCCCAGCTCATTCCCCCACTATCACTTATTCTCCACCTCCAGCATTTACAAGGCCATCAAACTTATGAGATGCAGCAGGGTGCCTGATGAGGAGGGTTTTCAGGCTGAGCTCTTCAAGCTCAACACTACGATCCTGGGCCTTTACCTCTCTACACTCTTTAATAGAGTGGTTTGTTTTGGTTTTTCGGACTCTTGGTCAAGACACGTTATTCACCCGATCCATAAGTCTGGGCTGACCTCCAATCCTAGAAACTATAGGACCATCATGATTGGGCATACATTTTCCAAACTTTATGCTACAACATTGAATACTATTTCATCCATGAGTTTAATACGAGGAATTGCAGGGCTAAGGATCAAGTAGGATTCAGGGCAGACTACCAGACCATGGATCATATCTTTACACTACAGGCTATCATTGAGGAGGCTTGGCACCACTTGAGGAAAGCCTATTGTTGTTTTGTGGATTTTCGTAAGGCTTTTGATTCCATCCCCAAAGCGGCCCTTTTTCAGAGACTAAGAGATATTGGTATTTCTGAGATCTTATTGACAGCTATCATGAGGTTATATGAGACAGTGATTGGTAGACTCAGGACCACAAAGGGCCTCTCCGACCCTATCCAGAGCACATTTGGGGTGAAGAAGGATTGCCCTCTCTCGCCCACCTTGCTTGGGATCTACATTGATGAGCTCAAGGATTTTCTCAGAGACTCATCACTTCCAGGTGATGGTTCTCATCTACACCAGGTATTGATCTCCATCCTTCTCTTTGCTGATGATGCGGTTCTTCTTGTTTCTTCTCTTGAGGGTCTTCAGAGGATTTTGGATAGACTTGCAACTTTTTGTGACATGATACAACTAGTCATGAACCTTGAGAAGACTTGTGTCATGGTCTTCGATGTTTTGAAGACCTCACATCTCCATTTTCACTTCTAGGGTCGGGAAGTTGAGATTACATCATCTTACACATACCTTGGGGTTAAGTTTTTTGAATCTCGTTTCAACTTGAGATCAACCATTCAACCTCGAATCAGTAAAGGGTTGGGTTCCCTTGCCATGCTCGAGAGACAATGCTTCAGACACCACTTTCAAGACACATCATCTAAGCTATCCCTCCTGGATTCCTTAGTAAGACCCACAGTGCTCTATGGTGCGATGGTTTGGGGTCCTTCCCTTTTAGACTCAGATTGGGCCATGATTGAGCGTACCCAGACTCTACTCCTCTGTTGGATTATCAGATGTCACGAATCTATCCCCCGCAGTATTATTTTGGCTGAGTTTAGAGGTCACCCATTCAAGCTTGCAGCCATTTTTGACTTGATCTGGTTTCTCCACCATCTTGGTGGTTTTGTAGACTCAATTGAAGGCCAACACAAATACCCTTACTTAGCCTAGTGCTCCTCAATTGCTATTGCATACTCTGATCCAGCTACTATAGCCTATTGTTGGTATGCTCAGGCTACTATCCTACTAAGTTTAGTTGGGATCAACATCGACCGTCTCCCTCCATACCAGTTCTATTTAGACGCTCCTGCTCATCTACTTCCCTCTCGGTAGGAATTGAACAGGCATATCAGACTTGACATCTGCAAGCAGTATATCAAACGAACCTGAGTGGATCCTCTAGGGGGAACTACGTCTGAGGATGGCTTTCTACGCCGAGCACTTCTTAGATATTCGAGATGGGATTATTATTCACCCTAAATACTTACACAGATACTAGACTCACGCCCTGCGTATCTCCCTTGGCTCCTTCAGGGCGAGCTCGCATAGACTCCAGATCCAAGTCGATCACCATATTGCTAGAGAGGATCGAGTGTGCACACTTTGTACCTTAGCTGAGGCAGAAATTTTCTTTTCAAATGCCCCATGGAGATTTTACTATCTGTTTAGAGATTGCAGATCCCTCTTGAATTTTTTCAAGTACATTGATCAGCGTTACATTGCGCTCTATCTCCGTGAGTCCTTGCAGCTTCGTAATGATACTTAGCAACTTTCATTTCCCAAGAGTTAGGCCTAGACACAGCTTAGTACGACCTTCTCGCCCTTACTCTAGTTTGGGGTGTAAAGCGTCAGTACAGTTTCCCTAATACAGGTCATTCCAGATCTATGAGACCCTGCATGGGACCTCTTCGCCAACGACACTCCTCTCGTAACACTTAGCTTCATCACAAGGCCTTTGGTAGCCACACTAATCAATCATTGTTGGACTCTTTCCCTACAAGGACGGATACCTAATCTATTTTGTGTTGTCTCTTGCTTTCTTCTTCTTCTTTTGTTGGACTTGTTCTTTTGTGGTCACTATTTGGTGCTCTGTTTGTCTACTATTTTCTTGATGTAAGCTTCCAGTCCCATAGACCCTCATTGTGGTCTTTTGTTGGACATTAATGATATTATCTTATCTTATCTATGCTCATGTTGCTCAACTAGTTCTAGAGCTTTCAATATGGTTCTAGGGAGAATGTAAGCTAGTTTTCCTCTTCTTGCTTGTTTGTATTGTTGGATCTTTATGTGCCTTAAGGTTCTTTTGTATTGCTTTGCATTGATGTAAACACATTTCTCCATCTGATTTGGCTTATCAATTTAATCATCTGGGGTGCTGCCCAGTTTGTGGATTATCTGGTTATTTGCATCGGAGGCTTGATTCTGAAAGCCAATGTTCCAAACCATGTTTTGAGGAGTTACTGGGGGGTTGTCTCAAGAACTTAGAAGAGATGAAACACTCTTCCTATAATAACAGCAAGCACCCCCACCAAAATGAGATAGTATGCAATCTAAATTGCTAAACATCTAAGATTTCCCTTTCATCTTACCCTTGTGTGAGTGAAGGGTCATATCAAAAGAGGACTAAGGAGATTTAGATTTCTTATTTTTTACTATAATCTAGCCCTCTTCCACCCTAGCAGCAATGACCTACCAAGAAATTGAATCCACCAGTGAAGTAACCCCATCCTAGGAGGGAAGACAAGGTCCCAAGTGAGGTCTAACAGATGTAGCGAGGACAACAGAAATAGGATTTCATAAGTGAAGTTAATGATTTGAGAACATATTATAAAGAATATGGAACTGATAAAAAAAGACATTCAATTAATTTATAATATTTTGAACAAACTAAGTCCTAAATTTGCATGTTGTTCCTATCTTTCATTCTCACTAGCTATTAGCTTTAGAATGTTGCACAAGAATGTTAAGCCTCCATTTGCATTGGATCATAATAGGTGTAAAATTCATTTGGACTAATTAGACATTGTGATGTCAAGTAGAGTTCTACAATTTTGTAATACTCTCTTTGTATTTGGATAGTGAGTCTATAAGGTAATTTAATCTTCATTATGGAGCAAGTCTCTTCTATTTTTGTTCTCAAATCCTAATAGGGTTGCATCCTCTAACAAAGTCTAGTCCTTTAACAAACATATGTACTAAATTCTATGTAATCACTCCTAATAGGGTCAGATCTCCTAATAGAGAATTTTCATATTAGTGCATCATCTTGTGTATACCATCCCAACCGTGAGTTTCATTTGGCTAGGGTTTCCTTGAGAACAATCATGGTGTTATGAATTCTCAATTGATGTACGGTTTACTTTTATGCATTGTGCTTTGTGGATGTTTATAGTTATGTTTTAAAGTACTAAATTGGTTTAGAGGTGTTACAACAACAATTTAATCAATAATGTTTTTAATATTGATTGTGTAAAATTTTATAATCAAAATGACATTCTCGAGTGGGTTTAATGTCCCATAGAAATTGCCCTAGAATTCTCAATTTCATCCATAATCAAGGTTATATATACATAAATAATTTTTTAACATCAAATTATAACACTTATAATCTTTAAATCAACATATATTGAATATTTGTATTTCTTCCTATTATTGAACACATTTGGGTTTTGAGGAAAGGTGGCCTAATTTGAGGTGCGCTTCCTCGTCTCTACCTCATACCCTTAAGCCATCATTTAGAGTTGGAGAAAAGATCGTAATCTCAAGAGCAGATCTTTGCTCTCTTGGCCCAAGAGGCGAGCAACATGGGCATCCCCTTAGAGTAACTTGCTTAGATGGCAACCTCATAACTCCCCTCTTTCTTACACGACCTTTTTCCCATTTAAGATAGAGATTTCAAAAAGATTTTATTAACAGACATACATGCATTTCATATCCAATATACATTAAGATTAATGTTGACAATTAAAGCATTAGCAATACATAAAGCATAGGAGTAATAATTATCTGTTAGATGTTGTTATAATAGTTCTAGAATAATCAGGAGTCTGCTGCTATCTTATGTCTGATCAACAAGTGTGCTGCTTCCGAAGTCTGATTGCTCGTTCATTTGAATGTGTGTGCTTGCTCTCGGTGATTGGCAACTAAATAAGTAAATAAGACTTGAAAGCTTTTGATTGGTTTCTGAAATTCCAAATAATTACAGATGTTTGTATTCCTGATTTGCTGCTCTGCTTTTCCTAGGTCGGCATTACCAATATTTATTCTACTTCTACCCTATTAAAAGAGATGATACTATCATAGCTGATCACTGGTCTTAGACTCTTTATTCCTTTAGTAATCACTCCATCGACCACCTTAATTTATTTTAGTGCTAACAATAAACCTCAGTAGGACTCTGAGATTAGTCTGTCCTCTTTCAATCAATAATTATTATCTCTGTTCTTGTCCCAGACCCGGTTGGCTTCTTTTAAATGTCCTTAAGACTGGTCCTTAGAATCATTATTAGTTGGCTTGGGTAGGGTGAAACACTTGTTATTCCTTGAATTGGGCCCAACTGTCAATAATTTTTAGCACCTAGGTTAAAAATCAAAAGATGTTGTCTTTGTTTGCTAGAAGAGACTATGATCTGGTGTAATCATCTGCATGGGCATATGATAGTGGGTGAGGGGGTCCTATGTCGTGAGGTCTGAGGGAATTTTGAGAAATAAATAATTTTATTGTAGTTATTATTGCCAGCAACCTTCATAGGATGTCCTGGGTGATTGTTTGAATTTCCATATACCTTGTTTAATCAATTATTAAATTACTAATTGTTCTCAATGACCTCTCCCATTTCTGAAAAACTAATGTACAATGATATAAACAGGATTTGCTGAAATAGAACGTAGCCCACCCACTATGTGAGTAGAAAATTTGTAACCTTAACCAAAGTAAATTGGGAATCCATTGGAATATAAATGATTTCTTCAATACTGAGCTCCCTCTATACGGTTGAGCTTATTTCTCAAAAGCTCAAACTCAAAAACTTGAAAAAATAAAAATAAAATTAAAAAGCATTCAATGTTACAATGATATTTGGTAAAAATATCATCTCACAAGATTTTCAAATAAACTAAAGATGAGAGGAAGAATGAGTCATTTGCATGTTATGGCTGTGAATAATGTTGACATGTGACTTCTTGCAAATGCAGCTATTTGATAGATCCACGAGTAATAGACAAAACTTTGCACACACCAGCTGATGTAGTAAAGGGCACCCCTTTGTAACAGGCTACAAGGTCATTTGTTGTATGCAGATCTGGTTGCACAGTTTCCCAAATCTTTTTCTTTGGATTCAAAACTTCATCTGGTTCTCCGTCAAATCCTGGAAACGTTACCCTTTCCCCAATATGTGCATCCTCGGGTGGAGATACCAACTCTACCTGAAATAGTTTATGCCAATATCAGCCAACAAGATTGTTAAAAATAAAAGTTAACTATTATCTTGAACTGATTGTGACATGTCTGAATTAATACTCGTGAGAACCAATAAAAAGCAAAAACATAATTTATGTGGATCTTACAATTGTATGATCTTCATTGGAAGCAGCTAACACCATGGCTTGTGATTTTATCCCTCTCATTGTTGCAGGCTTCAAATTACATAATACACACACTTTCCGATTCTGCGCACAATACACTATATTCAATCTAAAGCACTATGTTCAATTTAATCTTCTCAATGATATCAACAAGTTTTCCATAATTTGTAACTGATACTAAAATAGAACAAAGACAAACATTTAAATATACTATTAACACAATTCATTTTACATTATTTTAATTTTAGATACTTAAATCATTCAAACTGAATGTTAAAAAGGTAGAAGAATTCTCTCCTTACTAAACTAGATAAGGACAATCTAACTTTCCAGCATTACGTGCCTCATTACATAATTAAGAATTTGTTACCACACAGATTTTAATAATAATAAATTATAATATCCTTAGCCTGTGTTCAAAATAATTAACCATGTTGTCTTAAGGTAATCAACATTCTTATCTGCCTACGCCTTAACTAGCCCTCAGGACCAAATACAGACATGGTAAGTATTAAAAGTTAAAACAACTTAATAAGTGAAAAGCAGACAGTAAACCCACATGTAGCCCTATTTGTTACATTAGAAAGGCCGTACAACCAAGAAGCCCACTTAGAGGAGATGAGCAGCCAATGGCCATGTTATAGGAGCAGCAATTGCTGAAGAAGAACCAGTAACTATTGGAATGTTTGGTGTCATTTATCTTATATCAATTATGTGTACCTGAAACATAATGCAGGATGCAACATTGACAATCTTGCATTACCAAAAACAATGGTAGTAAATCTTTCTTATTAAGTTTGTCAGTTCAAAGTTCCTATGGTTTGCTGGAAGAACACTTCAGCATTGTTAGCCCATAAAGACTCAATCTTGAGTGAAGCTGTTACTTCTTTTGTGCTGGAAAATTCAGCTATATGTAGTATTAACCTTCAAAAGTGCAACTACAATAATAAAACTACCTCTTTTGTGTATTTTTCCAGAGGCGTTATGAAGAGAATGATGACCTGCAAATTTGAAGCAGTTTCAACAGAAACAAAAGCATATTCCTTGTAGATTTTTCTGTTTAATTTAAGTCTCAAACTTCCTATTTATAACAACAATCGATTTTGAGCTAGTGGGAGGCATTAGTAATGAAAGATATGTTTTTCCACCTTTTTAGGCACCCTTGCATATAGATACTTCGAGACAAACATGACAGGATTTGGAAAGATTGCTGAGATTTACCAGATATCCATATACACCCATAAAAAGGCAGAAGAATGAACAGCATTGGATCTTCTGATCATAAAAGTTAGTAGTGTTGATGAATTTGTAACCATTTTAGCATTGTATTACTGAGAAAATGTGGGAAAAAGTGTAACCATCAGAATGAAGAATTAAAGCATCTATAAGACATCCAAGAAGGGAGAACAAAAGCTAAAATTGCAGTTGATCCCAACAAACAAAAGAAAAGAAATTGGAGATAGTGGGTACAAGCTGAAAGCCCGACATTATGGAATGGACAAAAGACATGGTCAAAAATAAATAAATCTTATATGAAAAACACTGTAAAATAAATTCAGATTTGTGAAAAACAATTCATCATAATGACATGCAGATCACAAAATTTGCCTTATGAAAACCAGGGAAAAACAAAGCAACAATAGTAAACCCAAATTGATTAATCAAAGAAAAGTTTACAATACAAGAAAGGTCTCAATGCTATCAACAGAGATTCTCCATTTTATCTTCTGGAATCAATCTTACAACATGTACTTGCAATAAAATTGCCGTAGAATCTCCAGTCCAAGGCTCCAATATACTGACCTAGGAGATCCTATTACCCGCGAACTTAAAATTGATTCAACAAATCTATGCTGGACCAATGTCCTTTTCCAAGACTAACACATTCCCAAATAGGAAGTAACTAACCATTAAATGTTTTGGCTCATACAACCAAAAGGGTCATATATAAATACTAAGAACTACACCATGAAGCAGTTATTACACTCACAACCCTCTTATCCAATTGTTTTTAGCCAGATGAAGATGCTCCTCCTAATCCACAGTGTAGCCTCCTTTTTAATGCTCTCTTACATCCATCATAATAAAAGTACTGAAATGTGGACCCCTTTTCACGAGGACTCGAATGTTACAAAATATTAAAATTACTAAATAATTACATTGTTACAAGAATTTGCGAGCTGCACAACACCTAATCCTAACAACTACTGATCTCAACTAAAAGAAGAAAGCCAAGGATAAAGCTAGCTGGTTCACTTTGCTTGGTCTAACAAGAAACAAGGTAAATGACAACACCTAGTACTAAAAGGTATTTATATCCGCATAAAGAAGCAGCCCAAAGATAAACCAAGCCGGTTCACTTCACTTGCTCTTACAGAAGCCGAGCAATATAAAGATTTGACTGGGAAAGACTCATACTTCTTCCATTCTATCTTAAATCATCCGCTAAGCAAAAACATGATACTTAAGTTTTCCCCACAATGATTAGTTTGCATCAACTTCCAATATTTAAACATCATCCTTTGTTAATGGAAGAAGAAATATATATTGAGGAAGTTTAATGTCAAATTCCCTAAATGTGATGTCCATTTGCTAAAGACAATAACGTGCATATTAGATTAGTGACACTGCCCTTCCTAGAAGAGTACCAAATGATGCTAATGTAAATTTCACTTCTTCCCAGAACCGATCCAACAGTTGACAGCATTAACCGTCTGCCGTTAATGTTTTCAATGTGTTTTCTGCTTCTTCAGAACCTAAGCATAAAGTACAGTTCTCAGGCATTGACAATTACTTAGTTGTGGACTTCTTTATCTTAATTTGGAACCGGTTTCAAAGGGGTTGAAATATTAAGACATTGTACTATTCGACTTTTCCATTTAGTCTCCAATTATTGGGAAATACCCTTGAGAAGACCTTTTAAAATTATTAGTTCTTGGTCATCCCTTAAATATTACAAAACCAACACAAAGATATAAGCATTTATTATAGAAATTCATTGCTATTAGGAAGTTGGTCTCATTAGTGAGTTCCTAGGACATATATTAGCCACTGCAATGAAATTTATCTTGCCTGCTACAAGTACTGTACTTAATGATTTCAAATATACAACTACCAAAACAAATGCAATAAATTATGATTAGTAAATCACAATACAAAATGGATTTGTAGATTTCCTCTGCGAGCATGTGCATAAATTATACTTCTATTGTTTACTCATGTTTACCGTAAAAAAATGATAGGATTGGCAATACCTGCATCTCCTCTAGTGGAATATATCTAACAAGGCCACTGACAACAGTTCGTGGAGAAGATTCTCCAACATCAATCTCTTCCACATACAACGAATCTGCATCTGGATGCTTTTGTGCTTTGGTGATAAGGCCCACTCGGATATCAATTCTTGCTATTGAAACTGGGACATCTTTCACTGCTGACATATTTTTTCCTTTTGCTGCTTCTGTTTTTTTAGGTTGTTGTGCTCCTTTCTTCGTCACTTCTGTTCTTGCATATTTAAAACAACAGAAAATCCGATCATGCAATCACTAAAGCATCATATTAGCTGCTCAAAATGAATTATAATAAATTTAATAGCAATATTACAAAACTTATTAAGATACTGATAAAATATGTCAGGAGTAAAACCAATCCAGATGTAGTTTACTTCTTGGTGTCTGTAACAAACAATAAAATATTGTTTAATAGACAGGAGAGTAGACTTAGAATTCCATTCAAGCATTTTCTGTCCAGTTTAAAAGTTCTTTGACTTTTAATACCTTGGCAATTTCTCTATTACTTCGACAACGGTTTAATTATTGATTGTTTGTGATAAGTTTCCAGGTGGCCCTTACTGCCATACTTTGTACAGGACAACATAAAAAACTCATGCATAGTAAAAAGCCTAGTTACCGGATTCGTCACTTTACCCTCGGATTCGGATTCGGCTCCGATTTGGATCCGGATCCACATATGGATCCTTGAGGATCCGGGCAGGATCCGGATCCACAGGAAGGATTACGGATCCAACCCGGATCCGCGTGAATCCACAGCAGGGTCATAAAGAAATTGCAAAAAAGTGGGCCCAGCCTCATTTTAAAATTTATTTTTTTTCTAAAGGCCCTGAACCCTATAAATGACCCTCTAAATCACAATGCAAGTTCATTTACTATCTATTTTGCTCTCTCATACTTGCTAGTTTGAAGTAAAGAGCTTGGATTCAAAGGAGATCAGTTGTGAAGCTCCAAATACATTGCAAGAAGTGTTTAAGGTATGCATTTCAACCATAATTTTGAGTTCTTTCATAGATTATTGATTTATTTTTAATTTTCCAAATTTTCAAAGTTTTGTGTAAGTGTGAAACATGGTTTTCTTTCATTTTTTTCTCTAGATTGCAAGAATAGAACAATGGGTAGTCAAGGCTTAGTGGGTGGGGGTGGGGTTACATCACCAAGCTTCAAAATTGATAAGGGGTCTCCTTTATAGAGACACACAACAAGAATTGCACAATGTGCTGGGGGTGGGGCATACATATGGAAATGTAATTTTTACAACATACAACATAGAAGCTCCTATTCCCGAGTGAAACTACATTTGTTGGGCCCTACGGATGAAGGAATTAACATGTGTATGGGTAGTGATAAAAAGGGATTACCTGCTGCACAAATAGCAGCATTAGCAAAAGAGCAAGAGGATGCTGATAGAGCAGTTGCAAAAGCAAAACATGGTGCTTCCAAAAGAACAAATTTGCCAACACCATCATCCAATCAAACAAACACAAGAACACATCCTTTTTTGCCTGTGCCAACTACAAATGATGAAGATGAAGACCCATCTCCACTCACCCGCAAGAGAGGCCCACTAGATAGGGCATTCCAAAATGAAAAGAGAGACATTGCTGATCACAAAATTGGACGTTGTTTAATTGCAAATGGTGTTTCATTTAATTTTGTGAAATCACCTTATTTTAGGGAGATGGTGGAAGCAGTTAATGATGCACCCCACGGTTACAAACCACTTGGTTATGAGAAATTGCGCACTACCATATTACATGATGAGAGGAAGTATGTAGAGGCTCAACTTCAACCAATAAAAGATTTTTGGGTTCAATGGGGTGTGTCTATTATTTCGGATGGGTGGAAGATTGTAGAAACCGTCCATTGATCAATGTTATTGATGTATGCCCTAAGGAGGCAATGTTCTTAAAGGCAGTTGATTGTGAAGGGCAAGTGAAAGTGCAGAATTTATTTCACGCATTCTCATTGATGCTATAGAGTCAGTGGGTCCTGATAATGTTGTCCAAGTGGTCACGAAGTGCCCTATCACAATAACTCAATGGTAAGAATGAGGAGATAATGTTCAGGTCCAATCCCTGCCATAACCTAAATATTTGCCTTGCGAGGAGGACTCGTAACTGACTTTCCATCCTTCTTAAAACCTGTGGGTTTATCTTTGTCTATGTTGTTTGATTTTGAGTTTCAGTTTGTTTTAGTAATGTTACTTTTATGTGGATTTCATTATGTGATTTATTTGGTAAAAGATTTAATTATAATATTTTAGTTAGTCATATAATATTTATTAAATATTATATGACTAACTAAAATATTATAATTAAATATTTTAACAAATAAATCACATAGAAAAATTCAAATGCAAAAGTTTGCAGGGCTGCAGGGATAATTGTAGAGTCTAGATATGATCATATCTTTTGGACACCATGCACCGTCCACTCTCTCAATTTAGTAATGAAAGTAATTGGCACCGAAATAGATTTGGTGAAAAGGATATACGAGGAAGGTGAAGAGATTCAAATGTTTGTGACAAATCACCACATGTCAAGCAATTTTTAGGAGTTTCTCGGACTTGGAGTTATTGAAGGTAAATTTGTATATTTATTAATAATTGAATATTATTGGATTCCATAATTATTAATTTTTGTTGTTGTTTACATTAACATGTTTTAAATTTTAAATGTATTACTAACTTGAGTTTGATATGTTCTTAGGTTGCTGAAACCCGCTTTGCCTCTCACACAATCGTCTTGAGACGACTTGTGAAGGTAAAAGAAGCATTGAAACAGATGGTCATTAGCCCCCAATGGGGCATTTGGAAGAATTCCAATACAGCAAGGGCCATAAATGTGAGAAGAATGATACTAGATGAGGATTGGTGGGGTCTTGTGAGTTATGTGTTGGAAATCACCGATCCAATAATGGCAATGCTTCGCTTCGTAGACAGTGATGAGCCATGCCTTGACATTTATGATTCCATGGATAGTATGCTGGAAAAAATTAAAATGGTAAGTTTTACGCTCTTTTACAATTTGAATTTTTTATTTGAGAGATATCTAAATTCTTAAGTTTAAATTGACATATTCACTTATTATAATTATTATTCATATTTCATATCCTAGGTCATACAGAGGAGGGAGAATGATCCTGAGGACACCCTTTACAAGGTGAAAAAAATTGTTCATCATCGATGGAACAAGATGACCACACCTTTGCACCTCCTTGCATATGCGTTATCCCCAAGGTACTGTAGTTCTTATCAAATGCTTGTGCTTATTTTATCCAATGTTTGTGCTATTGATATTTGACAGTGTTCAATTGTCTTTTGTTATCCCCAAGTACTATACTGCAGAGGTACTTCACCTTCTAGGTAGAGTGCCACCATTTAGAGATGCCGAGGTTGCAAATGGGTATAAGAAGGCACTAGCTAAGATATTCCAAGATCCAGAGATTGGGGCAATTGTGAGGAGTGAATTTGCTGCCTTCAACTCAGGTGAGGATTTCCTCCCTATTGCCATAGCAGACCAAAGCAGGATGGGTGCCATCAAATGGTGGTACCTTCATGGGCAAGCCTTCACGTACCTCCAACCTCTTGCATAAAGGTCCCATCCCAAGTAAGTTTGTAAAATTAAGCTTAAGGTTAACACTCTCAATTCCTTGAATTTATTATTTAATTACTTTATCTTGATTGTTGTATTGATAATTTTTAATTTCTCTTTAGGTTGCTAGCTCTTCTACAGCTGAGCAGAATTGAAGTACTTACTCTTTTATCCACTCAGTCAAACACAACTAGTTGGCTCCAAAAAAATCAGAAGACCTTGTGTTCTGTCACAACAATTTGCGCTTGTTGTCACGGAAGGATCCTAAGTACAAGAAGGGGCCTAAAAAGCTTTGGGATGTAGCACCCGAGACTCCTGATTTAGATATGACCATCCGGGATCTTGCTAGATCCACTTTGATTGATGTGGATGATGAGGAGGAGGATTATGAGTTAACAATCCCCTCTACTAGTACTACTGGTGGTTTGGATTCCTCTACTGATACAGATGCAGTACTTGCAGCTCATCAGTACCCCTCTGATGTGGATTTTCTTGAAAATCAATTTGATGATTAAATCAAAAACTTTTAGTCTTGACTCTTGACTCTTTTATGAGTAAATCATGTTACAAACTTTAAGTTTAATGATCTATATTTTGAATGTTACAAACTTTCACTTTCAGTAATTCAATGTTAATGTGTTGATTTTCTTTATAATCATGAAAATAGATTAATTATCAATGTCATTGATCAAGTATACTAGATTCATAGATGCATACTATGAAATGATTTAGTTTTAGAATTATGTATATTTCTCTTATTTTTTAGTATATATAATGCATATTTATATATATATATATATATATATATATATATATATATATATATATATATATATATATATATATATATATATATATATATATATATATATATATATGCACGAATCCTCCCCGAATCCACGGATCCGATTCCGTGCCCGAATCAGATTCGTGTCACGAATCGGCAACTATGGTAAAAAGAGACCATACGCTCTAGGTATTATGTAAAACAAATGAAAAGTAATGATATTTGTCAGCTCTGAGACTGATATGGCTTGGGCTTTTCCAAGATCTGACTGTTGAAATAGAATTCTCTCCTAATGCTCATCAGACTTGATTGACACATCAAGAACCAGATGTCCAGTTCATTTGACTTGTTTCCAGTTACACTGTCTATATATAATATAACTAATAATTTATTCGAAAATATCAGCTTCAGAAACCAAATCTTAAAATACTGTCACATCCACTTCAATCCATAGCTGTGTTTGTCTGTTGGCAGCTTAGCTGCAGCAAGTATGAAGTTACTTTCAGTTTTTAATTAGATTTTTTTGTGTTTGAACTTTAGAATAAATGTCTGCATGTTGGTGTCTTCCAATTGAACAGTATTTGAGTCTCAGTGAGAGTAGCTGAATTGGTGTTGATTTCATAACTGTCTGTGCCTGTCATTCAGTTAGAACTGTAATGGACTGATTTACAAGGGTGTGTGGTTAGTTAATTAGAAGTTATCTTTCAATTAGAATCAGTTAAATAAGGAATGAATTTTCTAGTTAGCTGTCATCAATTTTGAAAGGCCCATAATTGCAGAAGCAAATCCATATAATGTCCTGGATTGGGGAGGGATCCACATGAGATTTGAAAAGAAAAAGTATATCCATTTGCTATGCTGAATATTGTGTTTTAGCAGCTGTGGCCTGGAGACGAGACCCTTCCAATGCAGATGCCAGGCTTCTTGAGGATGAAGACCCTTGCACAGCAGCTGCGCATACAGACTGACATCTGGAATACCAGCAATGTCTAGATCTCGTGAGGCAGCTTTTGTAAGCTGTCTTGCTTGATGAACATCTGTATCCTTAAATCGTGTTTTGAAGAAATATAGAATCTTCAAAACTATTAGTTTCTGTGGTATTTCTGAATTTGTTGTTCCATATGTTTTCGTTCAGATCTTTACATACTGTAGATGATGGTGAAAGTTTGCAACAAAGGATGAAGTCCACAACAATGAAATATCACAAACGAAGATGGTGAGAAGCTGTTGTGAAGAAGTCCACAAGAATGCAATGTCCATATAATGCAAAATGTGTGCAGGAAAATAAGCTAGATCCTTCATCCCTTGGTTGAAAAACATGCCAAACGGAAACTTGACAGATTAGCATAATTTTACTTCAAATTCATTTCTTTTTACAAAACTCTGGGTGAGCTACTGGGTGAATTTATTGAATAATGACAAATCATATGCTCTGACCCAGGCAATATCAGGACCTCAACTATTATAAAGTGTTCAAGTTAATGCGTTTTCATTGTGAAACCTGTTATATATTGGAAAATTCAGTTTGGTACATTACACTAAAGCACAACACATTCTTAAAACCAAGCCTATGCTAAGCCTAGATGTGCTTTAAGCAAGGTTGCAAGGGGACGGGGGTACTTGGGTGGTACGGGTACAGCTACAGCTATTTTTCAAAATAGGGGATGGGGGTACTTGGGTATGTCAAACATTTTTTTAAATATAATTTAATATTTACAGAAAATCTGACAATATGAGTCTTGATAGTGGTTTTTCAAAATGAGAACAGTGATAAAGTTTGCAGATGTAATGCATTATTTTCAATTTCAGATTTGCAATATGTTTGTGAACAGCAGTAATAATATATGATAAATGTTTAAATGCTTAACAGGTAAGGCAGACTCTAAACATGAACAAGAAGATCATAAATCATATAACAATGACATATTGCAAATGATAAACTTCTGACTCGTAATCAGAATTGTATCAAAGTTTTAAACTGATTACATATTGAATTAAGCTTGATAAACAATAAGCTGATGTTGAGAAATGAGGATCGCTTGCAGATGTAATTGCATTGCCTATACGGTATATGCTTTTCAATTGCATCAATCTCCTCTTATATGTATTGTAAATAACACATGGAGAGACATGTCTTCTCATGAGACATGTCTATCCATTATTATTATACAATAACAAATATATATAGTATCTCATACATTGTGTGTATATATATATATATATATTACACTTATATATGTATATTTACAGGTTTAACCGACTGAAGCTACTAAACATTAACACTCCCTCTTAGCTAGGGAGGATAAACATGACCATATATTACCTCAATGTAATATATAGATTTTAGGAGTAATGGCCTCTTGAATGTCAACTCGTTTGACATTCACCACATACTCTTTGAGCAATGGCCTCCTGAATGTCAAGCAGCAAGATATTCACCAAGTACTGTAAGTAATGGTCTCAAGAATGTCAACTCATTTGATATTCACCAAATACTCTGTGTAATGGCCTCTTGAACATCGATTTGCATAACATTCACAATGTACTCAAAATGTTCATAAGGTAGGTGTACACGCATTCTCATAATGCTACCATATAAACATCCATCATGCAAGGTATAATCTAATATGATCTTCATAGACATCATAAGATATCCATCATAATAGAAAATTTAAGTTATTGTAAGATCGTCACCTTTTAATAACTTCTGCAATTTCAAGTGATGATCATTTGGAAGTCGTCACTTCCTCATGATGTACACAGGGGTTAGGCCCATCACATAGTCACAAGGTATATATGAATTATAGTCCTCTTGATTACTACAATTTATTACTGGAGAATCCATCTCAACATGGTTTACTCCCTCTGAATCAATATGACCGAGATCACTAAAGGTTGATTGAATCAGATCCTCTATTGGCTCCCTCTCTTTCAAGGTTACTTGAACTACCAGTCTCCCTTTGAATCTCAATCTCTCTTTTCCTACAAGAACATTCTTAGAGGAAAAGATCACAACAAACATCTGTTATAGTACGCATACAAAAAATTAGAGAGACTAATATAGTAAATGAATCTACATCATAATGTAAATGAATCTACATCATAATATAAGACCATTCCATTAGATATAAATAAATATATAGTTTGAGAATATATGCATATATTCAATCTTATATATACACTTTAATCTATATTTTCAACATATTATTTGTTTATTAATGCCACAAAATAATCTAAGATGATCAATTTCCCAATTTATATTCACTTATATTCATAAGAAATAAACAATTAATACTTACCTCAACAAATAAAACATCTAAATACCTTTACTACATTATGGAAAGTTGTCATCCTATTCACATTTATGTTCCTTTATCATGCTACTTTCCATTTCTTCTACCCTTCCATAGTGTGCTCATGCTTGGGTGGGTTCACCATTACCACTAGGCACATGAATTTCTTAATCTTCTTTTTGAACTCATTCGATCAATTTAATATATTTTCTTTATATATCTTTCCTTATGAGTTGGTGGGCACATTGGGGGTGTAAAAGGTTTTGGGTTATTGCACAATCGATATGGTGGAATCAACATGGGACATCGCCTTACAAGTCAGGTCCCAACTGTAATTATCTAGTTCACTTTCGCATGGAATGATCGTTGCATTTCTACCATAGAAAACTAATCATTGATGATTATTCTTGTTGGCTTTTGAATAACATGCCACAATCGTTACATTTCAAGTATTGAATATTTTTTTTTGTGTTTTTTGTACTATATAAACTCTCTTATGTCTCCTTATATTCAAGACTACATTCCTCTTTAAATCTTAATATCTTTAATTCATTCGATGAACATCATTTCTGCCATGATAAGAACTTAGGAACGAAATCAGAATACGCAATGTCCTCATCAATAACTTATGTTGTATTGTACTCAGATAAACATGTTTGAATACTATTAACGCTGCTATTAAATCCTCATCACTTGATGTTCACATAGACTTCAAAGTCGATGTTCTTCTCCTATACATCGTTGTAATACTAACACCATTCTAGTCACTAAACATATAAACTTCCAAACCCACGTGATCATCATTGCTTCTTAGATATATCCATCACAATATGCGCTCATTTGCCATTGAAGTGAAAGCAACTTTCAATTAGATCGGTCTTTTTTGTTTTAAATTTATTTACATCTGCAAGTAAGGCTCTGATACCATGTTGAGAAATGAGGATCGCTTGCAGATGTAATTGCATTACCTTTAAGGTATATGCTTTTCAATTGCATCAATCTCCTCTTATATGTATTGTAAATGACACATGGAGAGATATGTCTTCTCACAATAACAAATATATATAGTATCTCATATATTAAATATATAATTAATATACATTCATATATATATATATATGATACACTTGTATATGTATATTTATAGGTTTAACCAACCGAAGCTACTAAACATTAACAGCTTATACGCAAACAAAAAACCGAAACAAAAATCAGAAATCTTAATCAAGGTCCTCAGCAATGATTCACTCCATTGAGTACCTGATACTTGGGTACGTGCACCCATGCAACCTAGCCTTTAAGTGAAATTCGATCCAAGTGGATGATCAAAAGTTAAGTGGTTGTGAATATCTTTCATGCTTCAAGTAAAGTAAAGGAATAACCACATCTTAGGCCATCATATCTACCATCCCCACATGGTTGAAAGATGAATGCTCACAATGACTGGCGTGACCATCCCCAATCAAGAGAAGGAACCTTCTCCAAGCATAAGTCCCCATTCAATGATCAATCTCAATAATCACATGCAGATTCTAAGAGGGCATTGAAGATTTCAAGGGGCATGAGTAATCTGTTCTAGGAGGAAATAAACAAATTTGGTCAAAGATTACCTATGGAGAGCTGCATTTCACCTTCAATAAGACTGATGACAGTCTGCCTTACGAGGTTTCATATATGTACACAAAGAGAAGCAAGAATTTTGGTTCGGTGTCTCTTGTGACCTTTACATAAGATCGCCCCATTGCAAATGCGGACCCCCTCTTGTGCTAGGCAGTAGAGAAGTTAGTTGGCATTAGTTTGGTGGAAATTTCAAAGTTCTCCGGGTAATAAGCTAGATTCAAGCAGCTCATGGTGCAAGATTTGTCCAATTGAGAGTTGAACCATATAAGGGACGTGATGCAAGAGCACCCTTGGGTCATTGGCAATCTTGCATCACCCAAAAATATTTCCTTTCAGTTTACCTGTTGACTGTTCATTTGGACAGTTTTCATGTTGTTTTAGCTTGTGACCAATCTAGTTGGCTCATTTTCTTATGTGATCCTTATGGCATGGCCTAGGCATCTTGGAGATCCTATGCCTAGATTTGCATCTTGCTTCGATGTTTCTAAATGAAGTTATTGTAAGATTGGTCTAGTCCTATACTCACTTTCATGTTCTAACAAAGTGGCAAGTTTTGGCTTGCAATGAAGATTCACGGCATGTGATACATTATGGTGCAATGTTCTATGTTGAAATATATTTCATTGACCCTCTTGTGTGTTCACACAGCACAATGTATTCATTTGGGGTTACTCTTATGGATTTGAGTCCTAACCTGTCTGCTTGTAATATGTTTCCTCTTTGTCGTGGAAATTATTGATCAGATAAGTTGACTTGTGGCTGGCAATCTTGTATATAAGTAGGGTAATGGTTCTTATTTTAGGAGTAAAAGGTAGTGGATGAAGTGGCATGTGGTATCAGAGTTGGTTTTGCTGGTTTATTGATTGTCGGTGGCTGCAAGCACTTGGAATCTTGTGGCTTGACTTACATCTCTATAGTTGTGGAGTGGCAGAAGCTGAGGTTCTGATCTACATCAACCGGAGGTTAGTACAAGGCGGCAAGACAAGGATTGGTTGTTGGAGGATTGGAGATTGCACTTGTGAACCTAGTTTTAGGCTAGTAAAAGATCGGATCTGACCTGAAGTAGTGGTGGTTGGTCATGGAACGATTGATTGATTGATTAAGTTGATAGTTTTTTGTTACTGAACAGACCCAGTTGCTTGAGGCAGATTATTGGTTGGTAGATTGTCAATCAACTTGCCAAACCTAAGGAATTGAAAATTGGCATCTTGGTAAACATGTTGCCTAGAAGAATGAATCCTAGAAGACGAGCACATGATGGAGAATTTTAGAAATGAGATAACAACTAAGCTCTGGAATGCTTTGGTTAGGGCTAGAACAAACCCTAAGACTGAAGATGAACTTGAAGATCTTGAGACAACTATTGAGATTCCTACTAAAGAGGAAAGATTGTTGACAGTTATGGTAGAAATGGGTAAGAATCATAGAATTGATGTTACATGCTTTTCAGGTTGTTTACATCCAGAGGGATTAATAGATTGAATTAAAGAACTAGAAGGTTACTTTGATCTTGAAGATGTTAAAGGATCCAGAGAGAGTTAGGTTAGCACAAACTAAGTGCCTTATGCTAGAAAGAATTACAGACAAACAAAGAAGATAATGGTGAACCTAAGATAACCAAATGAGAGGTTATGGCTTCTAGCCTTAAGGCTAAGCTCATAATGAACGACTATGGACTAGAACTATTTAAGAGGTTATAAAATGTGAAGCAAAAGAAACGCCCCCCAACAATAGAACTGGAGTCCTACAATAATATACAGGCTAGACTAACCCCCTACATGCTGACGCATACCGGATAAGAACTTACTTCAGAAAACAAATGGGATTGGAAAGGCCGTCGTCAACGTAGACAATGCAGTAGCTTTGGTTGGAGCAAACCCCAAAATGGCAGCAGATTCAAATGTAGGGGTGGTGGTGGTGCAGAGTAAAACCAAATAAAAGAGCATAGACAGCAGCTTGGCCCCAGTTTAGGTGAAAGGCCAAGCTGCTGGCACGGAGAATGGGTTCCCTAAAATTCTATGGTTCATTAATCAGCTCTTAGAAGAACCCTACTATTCTAGCTCCTTGATCTAACAGTGAAAAAGTTACCAAGGAGTTCTACAGTATGACAATCAGGTCGAGTTCTACAGTATGACAATCAGGTCCAAGCACTGAGAGTCATCCAAGGAGAAAGTGGCTAGATATGATCGAAGACTTAATATTCAAGATGAGTAAGAATGTTGAGGATTAGTACAATTAAGTACGCCTATCCATATGCCCTAAAGGCAAAAGATAAATTGAAGAGAAGTTACCCCTAAGGTTACGGATAAACCAATTGTTGATAAAGGCAAAGATAAACTTGCAATTGAAGAACCTGATCGGAAGATTCGGGAAAGGAGTAGAAGCTACAAAGAATTTAAAGTTACTTGTTTCAAATGTGGGAATATTGGTCATAGAGCTTTCCAATGTTCGATTGTTTCCAGCAAGGGTAAACAAAACCTAGTGGCACACGAGGAACAAGCACAGAAGAATGAACTTGTCAAAAGAGAAGTTGCAATTGAGATGGGACAATCTCTGATGTTAGAGATTTGTTGAATATTTACATCAACAATAGTAAGAGTGGTCATGTGCAAAATTGAAGCGATTATTTTTCTTCTGATGGAGAAGACAAGTGGGTGAAGAATGAGCACGCAATCTACATTTTGAATCTTGCAGTGTTTATAAAATTCCTTTTATGGAACATCTTCTATTCACTTGGGGTGTTTGATGTAGGAGCATCCTTGGATCGTTGGCAATCTTGAATCACCCGAAAATATTTCCTTTCAATTTATCTATTTACTCTTCATTTGGACAATTTTCCTATTGTTATAGCTTGCAATCGATCTAGTTGGCTCATTTGCTTATGTGATCCTTATGGCTGGCCTAGGCATCTTGAAGATCCTATGTCTAGCTTGGCATCTTGTTCCAATGTTTCTTGATGAAGTTATCTTATGATTGGTTCAATCTTATACTAGATTTTTTGATCTAACGATTAGGGTGGCAAATTTTGGCTAATGATGGAGATTTACGGCATGCTATGCGTAGTGGCTCATTGTTCTATGTAGTAACATGTTTCATCGAACCTCTTGTATATTTGCATGGCACAATGTGTTTATTTGGGGTTGTTCTTATGGATATGGGTCCTGACTACATTTGTTCGTAATACATTTCCTTTGTCATGGAATTTGATCGAATAAGCCAACTTGTTGTTGGCGATTTTGTATATAAGTAGAGTAGTGGTTCTTGTTTGAGGAGTGAAAGGTAGTAGAATAAGTGGCCTGTATACTACATGATTAGGAGGTAGAATAGATCTAGGAAGCAACTAGGATAATTTTGGTTTGTTTGTGATTTCATAGTTTTAAGGGATGATCAACTGCAAACTTGTAGCAATTGTATCTACATTTGTAATGTCGAATTGATGATAATCTAGTGATGCTTCTTCCAAGTGTGTTTATTGCATGTTAGTTTGTTTGGCCTTTTCTATTGTTGCATATTGTTGCTACGAGGTTGGACATCTCCTTTGGGGATCTACTATCCTTGGCTTCATCAAGAAGAGAGCTAGCTAGGCGTCCATCACTTAGAATTTAAAGGGTGGAGGTGAGCCTTAGTTGATGATTTGACATGAAAAGATTTGTAGGATGGATTTCAAGTAAGTTATGGTATTTAAGAGAGATTGAATCTGACTTGGAAAGTTAGGATTTGATGAGAAAAGAGAAAGCATGAAGACGAGGATTGAAAGTCTATGAAAATCAATATGAGGAAATCAAAATATAAAATCTTTTTCCTCCCTAATTGGGTTGGCTCAAACTAAGAATCACATCCTTTGGATCTTGGTCGTCTGTAAAAGGCGGATGGTGAGATTCATTTCACCATAGATGGAAAACTCGCCGAGTACTTGGCGAGTTTTTAAAACTCGCCGAGTACTTGGCGAGTTTTTAAAACTTTCCGAGTTTCCTAGCTCGGTGAGTTTTTCACCAGTTAACTCGCTGATTTAAAAAGTCGGCAGTCTGGTAAAAACTCGCCGATTTCGGCAAAAACTCGCGATTTACTGGTGAAAGTTTGCCTGCGGCCTGTGACGGGTTAAAGCGGCAGTAAGTGTGTTTTTTCTCATTATTTCTTGTATTTGCATTGTTTAGAGCCTTGAGAAGTGAAGAGAAGAAGGTTTGGAGGCATTCTTGGCTGATTGCAAGTGATTCAAGGCAGATTTGAGTGGATTGTAGAGGATTTTAACCGATTTTAGAAGACAAATTTCTTTCCAGGTATGTTCATCTTATCATAGTTTGAAAACTTTTTATAGTTTTATAACAAATGTTCTTTTGTTTTTGTTGTTGTTTGTAAATGTTTTCAAAACATTTAAAATCATTTTGAATCATTTGAAACCCTAGCTTCTAAGGATATGGTTGAAGTTTGTTGTTTGCTAAGGATATGGTTGAAGTTTGAAGTTTGAATCATTTGAAACCCTAGCTTCTAAGTTCTAACTTTGTTTATTCATTTTTCTATATATTTATGTGTAGGGCAGCGGTCAACCATTAAAAAAATGACAAACCGGCAAGAAGAGTGGCCACAAACACCATGCCCATTTGGATATATAGGCACTCGGCCTAAAAATGCAAGAGATAAGGCATGGCAGTATGCCTATGAAGCTCCAAATGATGTTGAGAAGGTGATATGCATTCCCTGTGAGAGAATTATTTCTGGAGGCATAAACCGCCTCAAATACCACCTTGCAGGCATAAAGAAACATGACTCAAATCCTTGTCTCAAGGTAACTGATGAAGAAAAAAGATTCATCAATGCCCTACTTGCAGCTGCTGAAGAGAAAAAATTGAATAGGGAGAGGGCAAAATTAGCTATGAGGGCAGCCATAGCTGAATCTGAAGGAGCTCCTTTTGATATGCAAAAGGAAGAAGAAGCACTTGAGAACATACCAAGATCTCTTCGTGGCCCACGGATCCGCAAACAAAATTTCTCTTTTACCGATTCCACTTCTTCTACATCTCCTACTTCTTCATCATCACCATCCGGATCCCCATCATGGATAGGGGGTTATTTTGTGCCCAGGAACACATCTGGAGCACAGCCATCATTAGAGGGCACTGCATGGTTTAAGGAGGTGCATGAGCAAACTGATATTGCAGCATCTGATTTTTGGTTTTTCAACAATATCTCAATGAATGCCGTTGATAGTCCCTATTGGGTCAATATGGTGAATGCAATGACAATATCAGGCAAAGGGTACAAGCCGCCTATAATATGAGTGGAAGGTTATTATTTTACTATTTAGTAATTGTAAATAATTGTGATTCACTTTAGTTCATTGTTATATTTTAAATATTAATTGTTATAACTTATTTCCTAATTTTTTACTAACACTTACACTTTATTTAATATTACACCTAAATTTTGTAGGTTGCTTGACAAAGCAGTTGGTAGGGCAACATTGTTGATAGAAGACCAAAAGAAAGGGTGGAAGAAGTATGGTTGCACCATTTTATCTGATGGGTGGACAAATGGAAGAAGTAGAACCATTATTAACTTCTTGGTTGCTTGCAAAGATGATGTGGTGTTTTGGAAATCTATCGATGCCTCCAACAAAGTGAAAAATGCAGCCACATTGGCTTTAATGTTGGAGAATGTTGTCATGGAGGTGGGAATAAAGAATGTGGTGCAAATAATCACAAATAATGCAGCAGCATATGTGGCAGCAGGTAGATTTAATTTTTTATATTTGAATCAATATGAATCATGAATGTAATGCTATGGTATTATTCAATTTAGATTTGATGTAATTTGTAAATACTAAATATGGAAAGTTTGTTACTGATTATTGATTTTTTGCTAATCTTTTAGGTAGAATCCTCCAAGAGAGGCATCCCACACTTTCTTGGTCACCTTGTGCAGCATATGTCCTTGACCTTCTTTTGGAGGACATAGGAAAACTTGATTGGGTGAGTCCAGTTGTGGAAGATGCTAGGCGAGTCACGAAATATATCTATAATCACCCATGGGTTCTCAATTTGATGAGAAAAGTCACTAAAGGCAAAGATTTTATGAGACCTGCTATGACAAGGTTTGCAACGGTCTTCTTGATGTTGCAAAGTATTCTGGACCACGTATTGGCTTTGAAGCAAATGTTTGTGTGTGCTGATTGGGTTGCTTCACCTTACTCAAAGAAGCCCGAAGGAGAGGCTGTGGCACGAATAGTCTTTGATGATAGCTTTTTTGCAAAGGCTAAGGAGATTGTGGAGGTAACTTCATTATATTTTTAGTTTATTCAAGTTTCATTATCAATTCATAACTTACTATGTTATTAACTAATTTGTATTTTTCAAATTTCAAATGTAGATGTCTCTGCCCCTAGTTCTAGTCTTGCGCATATGTGATGGGCAGCAATCCCCAGTGGGAGGTCTTTATGAGGCCATGGATAGGGCAAAAGAGGCTGTTAGAAGTTACTATCACGGGGACAGTCTCAGATTTGACCCCATTTGGGAAATAATTGACAGGAGGTGGAACAATATGCTCCACCAACCTATTCATGCAGCAAGCTACTTCCTCAATCCCAAATTCAGGTACTATGATAATTGATTGTCCTTGAAGTTGGGATTTTAATAAGTCTTTATTTTACTTTACTTTTAAGGTTGTGTAGTAAGACTTGATATCATTTTCTATTTGTTTTAAGGCTGATGATTCCTACTCAGATCCTAATGGAGAGGTCATGGAAGGTCTCTCTAAATGCATTGAGAGAATGATATCAAGTGAAGAGGAGAGAGACCTTATTGTGACCGAACAACAAATCTATGTGGAATCAAGGGGTTCGTTGTTCTCTTCTATGCTAGCAAAGAGAGCAAGATCTACTCAAGCACCAGGTAAAGCGTCAAACTTTAAAACTTTTGCTAATTGATAAGTTGTGCTTCTGATTTTTTTTTTTTTTTTTTGCTTTATAACTTTTTTAATTTTGTTTTGCAGATGCTTGGTGGGCAAGTTCGGGTGGCAATACCCCCAATTTAAGGAAATTTGCTCTCAGAGTCCTATCCCAACCTTTCAGCTCATCCCATTGTGAGCACAATTGGAGCTTATTTGAGTCCATCCATACAAAGGAAAGAAACCAGAATGACTCAAAAACGGCTTAATGACCTTGTTTATGTGCACTATAATCTTAAGTTGCGCATAAAAAAGGCACAGCTCTTAGAATTACCTTGTCCACTTGATCTAGATGAGATAGATCCTTATTTTGATTGGACAGCACAGGAGCCAAGTCCATTGTTTACACCAGATGAGATTGCTGATTTGGAGAGGCAGGCCATGGAGGTGGAGGCTGACACTAATTTTCAGTTCACTATGGATGACATTGAGGATGAGGACGAGGATGATGATGATTCAAGCGAGGATCAAGCATTACCATTAGGAGGAGATGCATCCTCTTCTAGGACACCGAGCCAATCAATAGGGACGTCGAGCGAGGGGGCACAGCCACAAAGTTCACAGTCACGCAGCTCATGCCCTATCCCAGTGCAGGGTACTTCTTCTAGGACTAGACCCCCTCACTTTCCTGCTAGTGCAAGTGGAAAGAGGAAGATGTAATTGACATTGTATTGATGTATTTAGACTTTTAGTATTTACTTCTAGTTTGACAGATTGAAACTATTTACTATTTTGCTTCCTACCATGAGCATTCCGCATAAGTATGCAATTTTGTACGCATTATGCATTTATATATATCTAAACTTTGTTTGTTTCTTTTGTATTGTCTTTAATTACCTTATTAGATGCATCTTCTAATTAAATTTTGCAAAATAAATGTATTTTTAATTAAATTTCAGCGATTTTTTAGGTTCTCGAGTTTTTCCCGAGTTTTTATTTTAAGTCGTCGAGTTTTTCCCAATTAAACTATTGGGGGCTTGGCGAGTTTTTGCATTTGGCAAGTTTTCCAACTATGCATTTCACCACCAAATCAAATCAATTCAAGATATTAACAAACAGAGGAAACCATGAGAAGGTGAATGACTACAAGAGATCTGATTATTTAGCAATTTGGGGGACGAGATCATCAAGAAGGGGTGAATTCAGGTCTAGGAACAAAAATCAAAATTAGAGGCTTGAAGAAGTCGTGAAGAAGCCTCTAATCATCAGCGTAATAGGGCTAATTTGCAGGGGACAATATTTTTATAGCAGCCACCAAGGTAAGTATTTGGAGATGGGTTTGGGAGTGTTTTGGGAAAGTCAAATTTGATTAGATTTGTGATCAGATGTTTTAAATAAAATCTTAATTTTGCTTACAAATTGAGAAATATAGATCGGATTTTAAAGGTTAGATATGCAATCTTACATAGACAACAAAGAGACGGCGCTCATAGGAATGTTCTAAGTAAGATGTTTTGAATTTCATTTTTAATTTTTACGGCCTTTAACAAAAAATTGAAATTCAATATATAATAAGAGGTCTTGTGTCCGACTCTTCACACGTATCTCACACTTTTGATATAAATATATACATCAGATGAAAAGAATTGAATACAAATATTCCCTTTTTTATCTCCTTATTACACTTCACTCTACTGACTTACCTTATGCAAATAATACATCTTTTTATATATTTTTCATTCCAAACAAACATTGTCTCTTGGCGAAGAGACGTCTCTTATGAACATCATACTCTTCTTTCATTAATTTATTTTTATTAAGAAGCCTTAATCGCACCTTTTGTCTTTATAAATTTATGATAATATCATATTGACTATAATCATATTATCTAATAAATTTTATCAATGTTTGGATTGATAATGTTTTTGTTATCGTCGATGGCTGGTCCCATTATTTTATCAAGTAGCTTAGTTGTTATTTTTAATAGTATGATATATTTGGATTACATTTTTGCCCACTTGTTAACAAAATATGTTTCATACTCATCTTCCACATCTAGTCACACCATGATATATCTGGACATTTGTTGTTGTCATAATATTGTTGTGCATAACTTCATTGTCTTTCATTTGTGTACTCTCTCATCATTCTAATACATCTTCTAATATATTTGACATTAATGACAATTTCTCCTCAATCTCCCCCTTTGTCATTGATGACAACCTCTCAGATATATGTTCTTGATCATGAGAGGCTCCCCCTTGGTTGCTACCCCTTCTTCAATCTCTCCCCCTTTGTCATCAAAGGAAAGGGTCTCCAGGGCTAAAGTCTAGCACACACTAAGCTCATGCTTCTAATAATTTTTTTAGTGAATGGATGGGAGTGATACTGCTCCCAATTTATCCCTTAGGCACTCATTTTGGAAGGGGTCTTGTGAAGATATTTGCTTTTTGCTCCTTTGTACTAATGTATCCCAACTTGACTTGTTTCTCAAGTACTCGAGCTCTTAGGAAGTGGTATTTGATTGATATATGCTTTGTTTTGGAAGGCATGATCGTATTCTCTAATAAGTTGATTGTACTTGTATTGTCACAAGCTATGGGAATAGGATGCTCAAATTCTATCTTGATATCTCCTAGAGTTTGCTTCATCCAAAGAACTTGTGTACAACTTGCTACTGCTGCAACATACTCAGATTCTGTAGTAGATAGAGTTGTTCATCCTTGCTTCTTGCTTAGCCATGATACTAGACTGCTACCAAGGAAGAATGCTCTTCCACTTGTACTTCTCCTATCATCAATATTGCCTCTCAAATCTGCATTTGTATAAGTTGTGAAAGTAAAGTTCTTTCCTCTTGGGTACCATAAACCAACAACCTAGTACCTTTTAGGTACTTGAATATTCTCTTAAACTACTAGAACATGTGTTTGTTTAAGCATTGCTTGAAATTGGGCTACCACAACAACTCCTTGTAAGATATCTGGTCTTTTGGTTGTTAGATACAACAAACTTCCAATCATAGATCTATATTGAGCTTGATTTACATTAGAGGATCGTCCTTTTTGCTAAGCTTGCATTTTGTAATAATGGAAGTGTTGACTAGATTACAATTTTTCATTCCAGGTTTCTTCAACATTGCTTTGATATATTTGCCTTGAGAAATGAATATTCTCTTACTTGATTGCTCAATTTGCAACAAGGAAAAAAGATAATTCACCAAGCATGGACATCTCAAACTCTTATTGCATATTTATGGAAAATTCTTTACACAATATCACTAGCTCCTCTAAATATATTGTCATCCACATATACTACTACAACCAGAACTTTGTGATTTTCTAATTTAATGTATAGATTACTATCTATCATTCCTCTTTTGAAACCTTGGTCTTAAAATACTTATCCAACCTTGAGTACCAAGCTCTTGGAGCTTGATTTAGCCCATAAAGCAATTTTCTCAATCTACACACTTGATCTTCCTTTTCTCAAAATGTAAATCCTTCAGGTAATTCAACATACGCTTCTTCTAAGCCTCCATTTAGAAAGGCCGATTTTACATTCATTTGGTAAACCTTGAACCCTTTGTGGCTTGCAAGTGCTAAGAACATCCAGATTTGTTCCAATCTCGCAACTGGGGCAAATGTCTCTTCAAAGCCCACTCCTTCTACTTGAGAATAGCCTTTGCATCCAAGACTTTCTTTGTTCCTTGTGACTTTTCCATTTTCATTAATCTTATTTCCAAACACCCATTTGGTTCCAATGAAATTTTTATTTTTTGATCTTGGAACAATTTCCCAAGTATTATTCTTCCAATTTGGTCTAATTCTTCCTCCATTGCCTTTATCCAGTGCTTGCCTTCACTTGCTTCTTTGAAGTTGTTTGTTCTATTTTTTGATAGAAAGACAAAAGTATGCATGCTTTGTGGTGTTAGCAAGTCTCCTTGTTTGAACTTCCTTTTTTGGGTTGCCAATTACAAGTCATCAAGATGATTTCTTTGGACAAATTTTGATGGAGTCTTTGCTGGTTTATTCATGGGAGTTTTTGTTTTTGAAGGGGTTTTAGAGCTTTCTTGTTCTAGTTCTTCCTCTTCTCCATCTTTTGGAATTTCTTCTTCTTAACAAATACTTGGTATTTCAGCATTCTCTTTTACTCTTTCAAATTGTTTCACTTCATCAAATCTTACATTTGTGCTTTCAACAATCTTGTGAAGTCTTTTGCTGTAACATCTATATGCTTTACTCTTAGAGAAATATCCAAGAAAGATCCCTTCATCAGCTCTAGCTTCATATTTACCAAAGTCATCATCATCCCTTCTTATATAGCAAGTGCTTCCAATGACTATTATACTTGACTATTGTTGGTCTTCCTTTCCACGGTTTGTAAGTGTCTTATCATGGTTTACTCTTATTTGTGCACAGTTCAAAATATAAACTGTTGTATGTACTGCCTCCTTCCAAAAAGAATCAGCTATCTTTGATTTATATAGCATTGCCCTTGCCATTTCTTGAACAGTTCTATTTTTCCTTTCTACAACTCTATTTTGTTGAGGAGTTCTAGGTGCTTAAGGTTGTCTTTTAAGCCATTCTATTCACAGTTCCATGAAAGCTTTGAATTTGTCAGGAGCTTCTGATTTCTCTTTGAGGAAAGCTACCCAAGTCATCCTGGAGTAGTCATCAACAAATAGCACGTATTTTTCTCCTTGTAAGCTTTTTGTCCTAGTTGGTCCACCTAGGTCTGAATGTACAAGTTCTAGTGGCTTTTATGTAGAATACAACTTGGCTTCCCTAGATGGCAATGTTTGCAAGTGATATTTGCAGGCTTTAATAACTTTGGTATATCTCTTACAGATCCCTTACGACTGATCTTAACAAGGTTGTCAAAGTTTTTGAGTCCCAATCTTTTGTGCCATTGCCAATTTTCATCTTCTTGTGCAAAGAAACATTTTTCATTATTCATCTCTTGTAAAATATACAGGTTATTTGCTGTTCTACAAGTGTTAGCTATTACTTGTCCATCTTCCTTAATTTCACAACCTTTAGGACGAAATGTTACATCGTGCACTTGATCACAAAGTTGACTTACACTCAATAAGTTTTTTCTCAGACATTTAAACAAACAGCGGTTTTTCTTTCTTTTTCTAAACCTTCTTTTTAAGGATGATCTTCTTTATTTGCTAGATTCGTAAGAAAAATTGTTAAACAATGGTGGGCAGCATGTCCAAAATTGTTACAATTGGAACATAGAATATCAAAATCAACCATTGGACCAAAAGGATTTTGAATTCCGAAATATGAAGTGTTCTTCTCTTTGCTTCTGCAGTTTAGTGCTTTATGTCCAAACTTGTTGCAAGAGTAACAATATCCATTGAAAGTGTAAGAGAAATGTTGTCTATGATATGGCCTTTCCATTGATTCATATTTTTGTTTTGGTATTCTACATTCTAGTCCTTTGTGACCAAAACACTTGCAAGAGTAGCAGTAGCCACAAAAATTATGACAGGGTTTATGAACATCATTCGCTTTATTCTTCTTACAGCCCTTATCTCCTTTAAGCTTGGCCCCCTCTTTTAATAGTTTATTTTCAACTATGTTGCTTCCCTCTTTTATGAAACCTTTGAATGTTTTCTTACTATTTGAGTTTCTTCTAAAGCCAACACCAGATTTGCTGCAAGAGGGCTTTTGACCATCAATGATATCAGTTAGGATTTCTGGGCTCTTTTCAACCGTGAAACTATCGTTCAGCTTGATGATGTTTTCCTCCAACTCCTTTTTCTAATTTTTCTAATTTCTAGGTCTAGTTTGGCATGCTTTTCATCTTTGGAAGTCAGTTTTATTCACAGCTTGTTTGGTTTCTTTTAATTGGATCTTTAGATCTTCAATTGTTTTGTCTGATTTTTTGAATGCTTCTAGATTCTCTATAGCTTCTGCTTTATACTTGGCTACTCTCCTTCTAATTTTTCATTTTGCTTATATGCATAATGAAGTTCTAGATCAACATTCTCTTCCTCATCACATGATTCACCTTCTTCCGCATGATTGTCACTTATATCTGCTTGAGCCATTAATAGAATTTCATCCTCCTCATTACTCGAGAATTCCACGATATTCATCTAATGAGCTGCTGTCCCTTTTGGAAGAAAATCTCTTTTAACTTTTATATTGAAATGGTTTCTTTCTATCAGATTTGTTATTCTTTTTCCATTTTTTATTTGTGAAAGCTTTCTTTTCATCTTCTTTGGAGTCACCATTGTTGAAGGGGCATTTGGATGCATAGTGTCCTACTTTTCCACAATTGAAAAAACTTGAAAGGGAATTTCCCTTTGTACTTTCCATTACCCTTTTTCAGCTTTCTCATGAAGCAGGCATTTGCTTCATCTAATTCACTACTCCAGCTTTCACTTTAGATTTACTTTTTGCTTTTATCCTTTTTAGACACCTTGAGTGATATTTCCTTTTTAGACCTGTTGCCTCCATTCTGATTTCATAAGCACTAAGACTCCCATGTAATTCATCTTTTGTTAGTGTGTCTAGGTCTTTTCTTTCATTAATTGCAGATATCTTACAATCAAATCTCATAGGTAACAATCTTAAAAAATTCCACTACAAGCTGCTCTTCCACTTCTTCACCAAGTGCTTTCATTGAATTAAACACTTCATCTATAACAGAAAGAAAAGAGGCTATTTCTTCATCATCCTTCATTTTAAGGCTTTCGATACCCCTTCAATGAGTTTGGAGTTCCGCTTTCTTCACATTTAGGCTCCTTCATAAATATTTTTCAATTTGTTCCATATCTCCTTAGCATTGTATACAATGCATAACTTTTGTGAACTCTGAGTCGGCAAAATTGCATAAAACACTGTGTTTTGCTTTGGCATTATTTTAACTTTTCATCTTCCCAATTGTATCTATTGTGGTGTTGTTGGAGGTGTATAACCATCTACCAACTAAATGCCAAACATCATATTCAATTGCATTTAAATAGGCTTCCATCTTTATACTCGAAAAATGTATAATTTGTCTCATCAAAATTTGGTGTCTTGTTTTGAAAACTCTTGGCCATTTGTACTCTTTAGATCTACCTTCAAGTGGCTAGGCTTTATAGAACGCACTCGCTTTGATACCAATTGAAGAGCACACAATTATACTGAGGGTGGGTCATTATAATAATAACTTTTGTCATTTGAAGCTTTTATCCACACAATAGCTTCAAATGTTGAAATAAACAATTATGCACATTAATGCAATAACACAAAATTTACGTGGAAACGCAATGCGGGAGAAAACCATGGCATAAAAATGCTTTTTATACTAAATAGTTCTTTTACAATGTCTTGTAGGCACCAACCTATTAGAGGCTCCAACCCAATAGTTTATGAGCACCAACTCACTGGAAGCTCCAAATCCCACTAACTGAAGGCACCGAACTTGAAGAAAAGAACCAACTTCACTTTTGAATATAAACCTGAATTTCCACCTTTATATAGTTGCTTATTCAACTTGATGATGGATACACTTGTAATCTTTAATCTGAAGCCAGCTAATCTTCTACCATATCTTTTTTCTCTTTTCACTCTTCACACTTATCTCGCACAATATATACATCAGATTAAAATATCTGGATTTATATAGTTCCCTTTTTTATCTTCTTATTAAACTTGACTTTGCTGACTTTACTTTTTGCAAAAAATACGTCTTTTTATTTCTTTTAATTACAAATAAACATTGTCCCAGGGTGAATAGACGTCTCTTATGAACATCATACTCTTTTATCATTGAGCAGCCTTGATCGCACCTTTTGTCATTATCAGTTAATGATAATAGCATATTGATTATTAATAGCAATCGCACCTTAGTGTGCATTGGGTAGTGGTATGCCATAGATGTATAAAAGATCAGCTAAGTATTTCTCCCTTTGTTGGTCTCTCCCTCTCATCCTCTCTAAATCTCCTTATTTGTTTACTAATCCATCTCACCATTTATATCTCTTTCTATCGTATCCTCTCTATCTCTCCCTCTTTACTTCGCCCTATCTAACTCCCTAGAGCTATTTCTATCTTTACATCTCTATCTGTCTGTCTATCTATCATCTTTTCTCCAATCTGCTGCCTCTATATTGACCTCTATCTGTATCTTCCTCTCCCCCCTCCGTATATCTAAACAAATATCCCTCTCTATCCATCCATCACCCCCTTCAATATACATTTAAATGTCTACATCTTTATTTTTCTCCCAAAATATATATATATATATATATATATATATATATATTTTTTTTTTACTTTTTTTCTTTTTTTTTTCTTTTTTTTTTTTTTTAACTAATATATCCCCCATATTTAGATGGTCACATATATTTATCTGTGTCTTCACATAAAACTTCATCTCTATTTCTTTCTCCCTCCCTCCCTCCATCTTCCCCAATTTTGTCTCTCACTCTTTATCTCTCCCAATCTCCATATCTATTTGTATATATACATACATATCTATATTTCTACCTCCCTCCTCCTCTTGCTATATATCTCATTATCTTTTTATTTATATTTTAATCCATCTCACTATCTATATGTTTCTATTTATCTCTCTTCCTTCCAATCTTTTGATCTTTTCATCTCTATCTTCCCAAATCTTGTAATATATGTCCCGTCTTGTACTCCTCTTTATCTCTCTATCTTCTCTTTCTTACTCTCTACACACCCCCCCTCTATTTTCATCGCTCTATCTCTAAATGCACATCCCTCTCCCCATTCATTCATATGTTCCTCTCATTACTTCCCCATCTCTCTATACTTGATTTGTATATCTACCTTTATATTTCTATCCCTTCACATTTGGAAAGATAGGTAAAGAAATAAATACAAATATAGAAGAGGGGTAAATAATTATAGTGTGTGTGGGTGTGAGATAAATGGAGATAGATATATATAGATAGAGAGGGAGATAGGAATACAAAGGTGTGAGACTAGAGAGGTTTAGAAAGAAAGAGTGATAGCAAGAGATTGAGAGGCAAGGAATCAACATCGAAACGAGAGGCATGGAGATTTATATAAGTTGGGAAAGATGTAGGGCGGCAGAGAGGGAGGTGATAAAGACATGTAAAGAGGGAAAGAGATAGTGAGAGTGGGAAGAGAGATATAGAGATACAAATATATAAAGATACTAATAAAGATAAGAAGGGAAAAATAAGGTGTGGGCATGGGCATTTGATAAATGTAGAAATACAGATGAGGAGAATCAAGAAATGAATGAATGAGAGAGATATGATGATAGAGAAATAATGGTGTAAATTTGATACATTACATTTATTAAATATAATTATATTGATTCAATTTTTCAGTTTTCTAATTAATTGATATATATACTCATCCTTTGTGTCAGTCTCCCACTATCTGTGGATCCACAATGCTGGACACATTTTTTTACTAGATAGGCAATGAGTCCAAGAGTCCAAGAGGAAGTCCACCTTGAGACAACCTCGACTCTCTATCCAAATTTATGGATCTTATTGGACATTTGTTCTCAAGCCAAAGCTGACAATTTAAATAAGACAAAAGAAAAATTTCCTAACCCTTCAACTTTGGCATTGATCCCATCAGTCTCAAAGATCATTGACAAATTTTAATCTCCATTGTCCTCCTCATTCATCCTTGCATCTTCATCTTTCCAACCCTCCACTCATCTTCCTCTCCCTCCGCTTCCATTTCTTCCTCACCCTCAACCCTATCAGGGTTTATGTATGTGAAGTCACAGCCATTAGGAATCACAGGTCATTTGTATGGGAAAATCCTTCATGTTTTCCCACCAATAGAGGATTTGCAAAGGAGTTGAGCATCAGAAGAAGAAATGGAATCAAGAAATTAACCGATTTGGTAGTTGAGCCATGAAAGCTCACTGCCTGTGTCAAGAACCATTGTTTTTTTCATCTACTTCTAGATATAAAGCACTGTGCTAGTGAATACAAAAGCAAAATCAAACAGCCACAAAGGCTTCAATTCTTGTCCAAACTTTTTACATCACTTTGAGGTGTTGATCGTCTACCTCAGCTCATTCAATTCAAATAAGGCAAATAACTTTAAGACTTTTGAATATGCTGATATCAATAAAAAAGTGATTTAGATCAAAGTTTCGAATAGTTTTAATGGTAGTCACTCTCTCTCCAGGATTGCCCACTGTTACAATCTTCTTGTGCCTTTTGTCTCATTTTAACAACGTAGACAATGGAGATGATAACATATCATTTAAAAATTTGAGATGGGTGTGTTGGGTTCTATTGTAGGTCTAATCTCAGGCGGGCCCAAGATGTGGACTAGATTTCCCCATTTCTCATTACACAACAGTCAGTTGAATGGCTGAGATTTCTTTGATGGTCGTCTAGCCTTTTATATTTTTTACCATCAATTTTCTAAATCAAGTCCTTCACTTCATATTGGGAACGCCTATGGTGTAATTATCTCATAAATTTTATAAATGTTTGCATTGTTATTATTTTTCTTATCACTAATGGTTGGCAACGGCGCTTCCCATTATCTTATCAGTATTACCACGTATGCTTTCTTATCATCTAGGTATTATGTGCATAGGTTCACTTCTGCAATGGAATCATCTCTCTTTGTGTTTGATCGTCTTGCCATCGCCCTACTCCTGAACGTCTTCCTTTGAATATTTCATCTATTGTTCCTTCTATGCTAGTGTTTGTTGTTTTTAATCATTCCATCAGTGTCGTTATACATAACAAATGTTATATGATCATCACTGTCATTTCTTGTTTCACAACGATGATAAATCCACACTTCTCCCGATAATGTGAAACGTAATTTTTGAAGCTTGAAGATCCCCAATGCTTCCTTTGTGATGACATTTAGAATCGTATCTCATCATACTAGACTTCCTAGCGCACAATCCATATTGTTTTCATGATATGTTGAAGTCAACTTCATACTCTCGATGGCATTCTTTGTTTAGTGTCGTCACTGCTAACAAGACAATCACAATATTCCTTTGAAACTTTCATCGTTGCTTTGATTAATGTTTAGTTGTTATCTTTAATTAGTGTAACATGGGGATTAGTTGTTATCTTTCATTCATAGTGCCATTGATTCTCTTTGCAGTTGCTTCCATATCACCTGAGGTCAATACATTGCAGCCAAGGAGTCGTATAGGTATTTCCAACAATCGAAATTGATCACACCTACTAGCAGTCCAAGTCGTGCCTTTTCTAAATATTGTGTGCTTAAGTATGATTATTGATTCTGAGATTAAGTAACTAGAATACGCAATTGATAATATCATGTTATGGAGTCAGTTGGACAAGAGTTCGCAATGAAATAATAAGTCTACAGGTTGATTCCTTAAGTGCAAGAAACTAGTTATGTTTCATTTAATTACTGTACACAAATGAGTTTTACTTCCAGAAGTTGAATTAAAGAAGAAGAGTACAATTCAATGCTAATCTTATGCAGAGGCGATTCAAAAACTTGCAATTATGTAAATGGGAAAGACTTATTATATTGGGCAAAACCTATATGAATGTAACTCGTAATTAGTAGGTATGATGCTATTATCGGCAGCAAAACTACAAGGCTGGATGTTGGTCTATTAAGAGGCATTGATTCATATAAATGCAAGGTTATTCTTGCGTTAAGAGTACTGAACCCTGCAACGTACAAAATATGTAGTGTGCTCTAGGGGATGCTAAGAGCTTATCATTTTAGGTTGTGAAGGCAACAATCTAATGTTTTGCCAACAGTTAACGTGCACTACCAAAAAATTAACATGGTATTAGATTTGGTCTAAGTAAAGGTCCTCAATCAGAAAAAGAAAATTGGAATTTAAAGATGCAAGAAATGGGGGATTCCTATAATAATGTGTTGTTGAAGAGCCTTGGAGGATGTGTTAGTGTTCGAATTTCTCATTCTCGCTGCCCTATAATTTTGTGATGGTCAAAGATCTTTGGTGGATTGTGCAAAAATTTAGGCAACAAAGGGATAAGTATTTTATGATTGAATATTGATCATAAATTTTATGTAGTTAATATTAATTCAAGTTATAACACTAGGAATGGTGTATGTGCTTAGAATTTATGTATATATTTTTTTTCATGGATAGTTTGATTCTATGATCTCTTGCTAATCTATCTAAAAATGCTTCCGGGACGAATCGAGAAGCAATGGGGTGATGAGAGATTACATGCAAAGTCATGCAGGCAATAGAAATGAACATGGGGATGTTGCTTGCACCCATAGGACTGAATTGGTGGAACATAACTTCATTAAAGTGAAAGAACCTATAGAGATTTCCATTGTGATTAGTTTCTTTGAAGGCAAAGAAATGATATTTAAGGGAAGACTATTCAGCTGCAGAAATCAGATTCAAAGGGAGCTTGAGTGGCAGATGTAGAATGCCAAGTCCTTAGCAAAGGATCAGCAAGCTTGTGTAGCAGTGTCTCTGCAAAAGCTCATTGTTGGACAAACATTGGAGCCAATTTCCTAGTATTGGGTTAATCAAAGCTATGAGAATGTTGCCCATGTTGAGAGGAGTCAACTTTCAGATAATCTTTTATGTGTTGTTAATAAGTTCTTCTCCATGAAGGAGAAGCTCGAGGTGCAATCCATTGAAATAAAGTTCTTTGTTTAAGAAGTTTGAGATGCAAGCTCTCGATATTGCATTCTTTGGAATAAGCTTGAGAAAAAAGCCCTCGTTAATGCATTCTTCTATGGGAGAAGTTTGAGGTGAAAGCCCACTTTCCACCTTCTGCAAGTAGGTATGAAGCATCCATCTTCTGCAAATAGGTATGGTGGATCCACCCTCGGCGAGTAGGCATGATCGATGTCATGGAAGATATTCCATGATGTGGCATTTTTGTTTGTTCATCCTCTAGGAGTAGCCATGGCGAATGTCATCACATTTTTGTGATGAGCACGTGTGTTTCCATTCGTGAAAGTATACATGATAGATCCACCCTTTCGAAGTAGTCATGGTGGTTATGTTCAGTTGCATTTTCATGGGAGTAGCCATGATGGTGTCACTATGTAACTCAAGTATTGAAGAAATCCTCCCTAGCTAAGAGGGAGTGTTGATGTGTAGCTAGGTTGGATCCCTTCTAGGAACAACCTAGTAAACCTAATAGCTAATTGGCTTGTCATCCTTAGCCATGTTGTTGATGAACTTCAGCATTTCATCCTAAGGGATGATGCTAAAAGCTTATCATCTATGGTTGGGAAGGCAACAGATCTCATGGTGCCAGTATGAGCACTACCATAAAATTAACAAAACATAATTTCATTAAGTTCATGGAAAGTTAACATGATTGTTGTTTCCATTCAAAATAGAATTTGGGCTCAATCCTAGACATGTGATCAATTCCAATTCATCAAAAAAGAAACAGACATTGAAAATTGTCCCCAAGCCTATGTTGGACAAGGGTAGAAGTAATTGAGGTGATTTGACTTTCATGGATGGTATTGGGCAATAGCTTAAAATGGGACACACTTGAGAAAGTGAAGTGTGATAGATAGTGGTTAAAGGAAGGAATCCAAGCAATCAAAGATGAAATCTTTGAGGCAGTAAAGGAACTCTGCAAAATGATGGGGGGTAAGAGGAAACATGAATGTGGAAATACAAAGGAAAAAGATGAAGATCATTTATTCCAAAGTCACCAATTCCATCAAGAGAAAACAATTGAAAGGTCTTGCATCATTCAAAACTTTCTTGCCTAATTGTAGAGATAATGCAATTAAATGGGAGAAGACAAACTGACTTAGAGGTTGGGAAATGGAAGGTCCAAAATATGCCAAGTGTACCTATGGAAGAGCTCTGCAATATCAAATCTAGGTTCATGGAGTTTGCTACTTAAGGAAAAGACAAGGGGGAAAAGCTTGTAGACGAAGATTTGTTGTAAGCCCATATCGCATGAACTTTCTTATCAGTTCCTAGATAGATACTTTATTTTGATTGGACATCATTTGATGCTTATTAGTGGTAGTCATAACAACCCTAATTAGGACATTATTGGATAAATATGGGTTGTTGATCTTAAAGAGATATTGGTCATTCATTATAATTGAGCTTCTTATATATGCCTTGCTTCTCTCATTTGTAAAGGGAGATTGTTGAAGGAATTGTTGCTAATATACTACCAATATTGCTCCTTATTCATTGTTTTTTGCATGGTTAATACTTGTGAACTTTTGAAGCATTGTGGAGTTTCCTACATCTTTCATTTGAACATCATACTGGCATCCATTGAAGATTACATCCTCAGCATAGTTGACTTGATGAAGCTAGGACTATTTTGGTCTCACCATAACTTCAGCATTATCTTGAACACATAAGATTGGAAATAGTGGTAGTCTAGATTTCTAAACCCTCATTCCATTTGCACTTTACTTCAAATCAAAGTCTTGGTTGCCGGATTCGTGACATATAGGTCAGATCTGAATCCAGATCTAGGCTTGGATCCGTAAGGGTCCAAGCAGGATCCTCAATCCTGCGTATTGTTTCGACAAGATCCGTGGCCTACGGATACTGATAGATCCACAGACAGAATCGAGAATCCTGTCCAAATCCTCATGGATCCAAGCCGCAGCCCAAGGATCCAGCACAGATCCGCGGCAAGGCAAGACAAAAAAAAAAAGTAAAAAATGGTGGCGCCAAGTGTATTTTGAATTTTCATAATTTCATTTTGTAATTTAGTAATTCATTATGGATGTGTTTATTTTCTTTATAATCGTGAAAATAGATCAATTATCAAGTATACTAGAATCGTAGATGCATACTAGAATCATAGATTCATAATATGAAATGATTTAGTTTTAGAATTATGTATATTTCTCTTATTTTTTAGTACACACACACACGGACATGCACACAAATCCTCAACGAATCATAATTGGGAAAAAAGCCAGAATCCACGGATCCGATTCACATGCCCAAATCGGATTCGTTTCACCAATCAGCAACCAAGATAAACGTTAGGAAGAGTTAATGCACTCAAATCGCTATATCATTTGTCAACAAAGTGATAAGTGAATTTTCATAAGGCCCCTTGCATAAACAGCATGGTTCAAATCCAAATGAGCTCATCCACACTAAGTCACAAGTTTGCAGTTTGAACCTTGGAGTTGCCTCTATAGTATTTTCTACAATCGTAGCATACACGGTGCCTTTGTTCAAGAGAGGATAAAGCGTAATTGGCACTTTACTCTGTGCTGGTGTGGTAATAAACCACCAATCAACAGTATCTGCATAAAGAATATCAAGCAGCTTTCTCAGAGAACTATAAAAAATTGCAGGAGGCTACTAAAATCTCTCTGTGAAAAAAAGCCTGCACATATGCAATCAGAGTATCATTTAGGATAAAAAATTCAGTCACAATTCATGCTACGCTGTTAAATTATTTCTAAGAAAATTGGTTAGGAGGTAACTGCCATATATTCAGATGACAGGAAATGCAGTGAATACATCTAGCCTCGTCAAGAACAATTGTTCTTATCACATTACTTCAATACACATCCCTCTAATACACATTTGCCACACAATATAAGAAATGAAAGAGGACAAGATTCTGAGACTTCCATTAACAATGGTCAAAATCTTCAATCAAATTTAACTTTGGAATGCAATTACCAGCCGCCAAATAATTTAATAAACTGTTGATGATGTCATCAAAGAATGTTGAAAGATTCACCTGAAATTTTGGTACTTTTGATTTTCTCAGCAACTTTTGCTGCTTCAGCACTAGCTTGCTCAATCCTATCAGCCTGACTGCCAGCAAACTTTTTCCTGTAGTATTCGACCTCTTCATCTTTCTAGACCACAACTCAATAAAAGTCACAGCTCAAAAATTATTAAGCTTATAAGAAGTGTGGTATATTGATAACTTTTTTATTGGAAATAAAGGAATTAGCACAGATTGCAATGCTAGAATTCAAAGATAATGTGGAAATACCATTTCTGAAAACAGTGGTTCTGGATTTCCAATAGTGTGACCAGAGGGAATAATGTCCCAAGGCCTTTTCGTCTTTTCGGTATCTCCTTTTTCATCAGAGAGTGATAATGTTTCACGCGGCAGATTGAGCTGTTCTAGAACCTATAATCCAAGTCATTCAAATTTTCAATATATAATCCTCCCATTCCACTCAACAATGGTAGAAGCTTATGGAATTTTTTTTTTTAAAGGTTTACTGAGAAGCACTCATTTTGGAAGCAGCATCAGACATGCACGATGATGGCTTACAGGTCTGTGACAAATTGCTTAGATCGTTAATGACTTGTTCTTACCTTGTATGAAAAAGAAGGCATAAAAGGCTCCAATAAGGTTGCCAGCAGATGTACAAGGCCAGCTGAAGTCTTCAACACAATGGCACATGCCTCTGGGTCTTCGTTGTACAGTTTCCAGAATTGACTATCCTGTGTTTTGCAACAAAAGCATATATCTTTTAATTTTAATTGCATGATAATAAACAAAAAAGGGATTTAGAAACAAAACAATAATGGAGTAGATGATTACTTGCAAGTACCCATTGCCTTCGGTGGATATGCTCATTGCTGTTCTCAAGCCCTGTTTAAGCTTAACCTAAACGCAGGAGGAAACAAAACAAAAAACTAGATTTAGCATATATGAAAAGATTCTTGAGTTTGCCACAATTTTACAAGGAAATTTTGCTTTTTATTAAAATAAAATAAGCAAGCATGCATCAATTGATTAAAAGAAATGAATCTTATTACTTTCTCCATAGCGTCAACATATTGTTCAACTAATTTTCCAACTCTTTCGCCCAGATCAGCAGTTAGCTTATGCGTCTCAGCATTTAGAGCATCTGGAACAATGGATCCATAACCTTGACCTGCATGCAACAGGATATACATCACAAATCTGTGTTTTACTCATAATGAAGCATAATAAAACTTGTATATAAAATGCATACTCACCCAAAGGTTTTGCAATAAAACTCAGGGAACGATGAATGAAGTTACCCAAGTTTTTTAGCAATTCGTTATTTTGTTTTGCTTGCAGATCTGCCCATGTAAAAAGTGTGTCTGACACCTGAAGTTCAAAATATTAATAGTAAGAAATCTTCAAGAGATTCAATATCCTATATGGAGAATATTATTAGTTCAAATAGAACAGCAGTTGCTGTGAAGAGCTGCACATTTAAGAATAATGATCGCTCCAAATCTTACCTCAGGCCTATTTGTCAGTAAATAATATCGCCAAGTCTCAACAGGGATATTGGTGCTCTTGGCATCATTACCAAACACACCAATCCCCTTGGTTTTAGAAAATTTTCCTATGAAAATAAATCCACAATTAAAACATTGGATATAAATGATGATTGGCATTAGATTACAATACTCAAAGCGTATCTGAAGACACATCAAATAACATGGTAAAGCTGCATTCAATTTTAGCTGGAAAGAATGAGCTTATAAATTGCAAAGGCCTTTAAAGCTGAAACTGTTCAAAATGTGACAGAGAACAACATCGCACATTAAAATTCATATAAAGAGATTTTAATATGCAACCAACCTGCTTCATAATTTAAGTATTCTGTAACACTAATTGTCTTCATTAAAGTCCACTTTTCTCCTGTTCCAAGGAGTGTTGCAGGAAATAGAACCTGTGCAATAGAGATACGTAAGTTAAAGATTCCAAGAAGAGATTGACAGAACCTGCATAGCAATGAAATATCACCTGCTTCATAAGTGACAGAAAGACAAACTTAAAAATATAACTAAAAGACTAAATGGACTATACAAAACACGTAAGACAAGAAGCAACAATCTGCATCCCTGATATCTCAAGAGATCCCTAATTAACAAGTTTATACAAAATAATTTAAAGAAAACCATAAAAAATGGCCAGAATAATCAATAACAGGATCAAAGATGCAAAGAAAACAAAAAATGGCCAAATCCATCTTTCTAATCAACATGTTTATAAAGAATCCTTAAGTTTGGCAAACTGCAATGGATCCTGATTAAGATAAAAGATGTAATATACACAATTACAAATTACAACAATAATAAAAACAACATTGTCAATATATGTTCAATTTCTTATTTAATGATTCAAATAAACAAAATTCATCTAGTGAATATATTTTCACCTAATAAGCAAATAAATATAAAATATGTGTATTCGTACTATCTCTCAATAGTATCTAATCCTTATTATTTTAATAAACTACAGACATTAATAAACCCTGATTGTAAATCCTTATTATGTATGCACACTACTAATAAACAAAAGAAATCATTAATGGGTTGCGCCCTTTGGAAAGACATAATAGTGGCGAACATCAAATGACTTGTGGCAGAATTTTTACAGGAAATACATTAAATAACAAGCGGACCCACCGCTAACAAGCAGATAATAATAAGCAGATAACATCGTACATGGAGGGACCCACTATCGAAGACGTGACACTTACAGACCATACTATTGAACACGCTGGCAAAGTCAGTAACAAAGATTTGACACCCTGTGTGGAAAGTGGACCCGACACAAGAACGAGGAAGTTGTGGATTGAATATTGTTGAAGGGAATAGATAACATTGCGCATGCATTTTGACTGTCAACCGTGAAAGGCAATGAGCAACTAAAGGAAGCCATCCATACTCGCTAAAGTGGTTAGAGGATATATTTCTAAAAGGGGCTGAAACAGATTAAGGTATAAGTGATGACTATTTTATATCTTCTTCCACATTACTCATGAGAAATATAATTATATAATATATGTGGTAATATGTATATTCATTTATGAATATAGGCATAAACCCATATTTATAGAGCACTAGAAAGCATTCCAAGAATATTATATAGATAATTATGTATAGTTGATTATCTTCATTTGATATTTCATAAAGAGATTACTATAATCCCTTATGGGGGAGGAGCTTGTTCTAAATGCTAGCGTAGTCTAAGAGATTGATGATCTTCACATGACTAACACATCTATGATTTCTATAATGTTGGTATGTGAGATTAGTAATCTTCATCTGACCAACATGCCTAAGAATAATGTATCTCTATAATGTCAGTATGTGAGAATGATGATATCCATTTGATTGGCAAGCCTAAGATTGAGGAAACTCTATAATGTTGGTTTGTGAGATTAATGATAACCACCTAACCAAAATGCCTGAGAATTAAAGAATCTCTATAATATCAGTATGAGAGACTAATAATCTCAATGACTGATATGTCTGAGATTATCATCATCTCTATAATGCTGGCATGTGAGATTGATATAATCTCCATCTGATCGACATGCCAGAGATTAATGTGCCAGAAAATTTTGATGATGTCAACATTTGCATATGTGAATCTTAAAAGGTGCACTCTAGAGAAGACAGCTGAATAACTAAGGGTTAGGAAACCCGATCTAGAGACATCTTTAAGGTTGGAATTAAGAAATAGGGTAGAATAGTGTAGTTAGACTTGTTATTATTTGAATTCTAACATTTGTTTTGCAAGTATTATTGTCCCAATCCAACCCTAAATAGTGCGGACATTACACAAACTCATAATAGTCGTGGACTATGTGCAAGCCCAATCGCATTAATCCTGTGATCATCAAAAGCAACGAAGAGTTCAATGTTAAGTTAAAGCAAAACTTGAGCATGCCCTTTAAGTAAGGTTGCACGGAAACAGGGATAGTTTTGTACTTCAGAGAAGGGTACAGCTATTTTTTTCAAAATATGAGATGGGGGTATACTTTGGGTACATCAATTTTTTTAATATATATTTTAGCATTTTATAGAAAATTTGAAAATATAATGACATTGAGTTTTCAAAACAAGACCAATGATGAAGTTCACTGTCAAACATTAAGTTTGAAGATTGAGTACACAATCATTGTATCAATGTTTCTAATTGTTTAGTGATTAAATATTAAAATAAGCTCGTTAATAGCAAACTGATATGCAAACAAAAAACTGAAAAAAAAAACAGAAATGTTAATCTGTTAATGCTAAATGGCATGTATAAGTATAGTAAATCAAGCATCCACACAAGAAAAAAAGCAACACCAATATTTTTCACATGGAAAACCTTGGTCAGAGGGGATAAAAAGGGTGAAAATTAGTACAATCTCACTACTGCAGTAATAAGTTTGTCATGTTAAGAGCAATTACATCAACCCGGTTAAGCGCATACTTGGTTAAGAGTATTTTAGCCCGGTTAAAAGCTATTACCAAGACCTGCTAGGATCTACCCTGTTAAGGGATTTCAAACTCCTTCTGAGAATCACCTTGTTAGATGATTTGTGCTTCAAACCTTTTTGGATCTTGCTTACCTTGTTAGAAGTGACCCAGTTAAAGGATTTTGCTTGCCAATCTGTTAGAATCAACAAGTGGAGAGTGATCTAATATTTGCACTCAATGCATGCGAGATCCAATGTATCTTTGATCAATGTTCTGCTTCAAATTCCTACTTCTATAGATTTACAAAGACCGTGTTTCTAAAAGAAACAATTGTGAACTAAAGACAACAATAGAAACTATTTAATAAACTAAAGACTACCTAAGATGACCATTAAAGAAACATTACAATATTCTAATACCGCACAATCTGAAACATCAAACTTCTTCATTGCACATCACAAAACTATAACTAGCTAACCAGTCATCGGTACACAGAGCACTTCATGATTCTAGTTGTTTGACCATTCCTCTGGTGGTATAACTGATTCATCATCTAGAAAAATTTGTTGCCAACAATAACAACACTATAATAATTTGCCATGCATTTTGATTCCAAAAACCTCATTGATAATCATCATTATGCCAACATAATCAAGGTGCTAAACTATGATGTTCTCTACTGAGCACCTGGTATGCATCCCAAGGGTATGGGTACCAGTACCTATGCAACTATGCCTTTAAGAATGGATATTAAGCATTGTTTCGCTAGCAGATATGGCAAATAAAATTTCAAAGCAAAATTCCTTTATCACAACAGTGAGAAGGAAACTATCTAAATTTGACTTTTACTATGATTTTATGTATATAGTATCATAGTAACATCCTACCCAAATGATCTTTATCTATAATCGAAGTTCTGTAGACCGTATTTGATATCACTACATAACCCATTTGTCTGTATAGGAAAGAGAAATATTCATCAAACAGTCATCTGAATAAGCCCATTGACTGTCATGCTTTATGAAACCATACCTTGGTCTGACCAGACATTAGGAAAAAAAATTAACAGTAACAATGCATTTAGTCACATGGATTTTCAAACCCTCACCGTATGAAATGGTACATTGTCCTTGCCCATAAATTGAACTAGCTCCACATTTTCAGGATTTTTCCACCATTGCTCCCAATCTGATGTATAACATGCTGTTATGGATATGTACCCGATAGGAGCATCAAACCATACATAGAAAACCTGAAAAAAACTTAAACATTAGAGGGTATATCACATCTTAAACAATGGCAGTCTTATTCACCTTAAAATTTCTTCATCTTCCTTCAAGAAAAGTTGTAAAAAATAATCATTACTGTGGTTCAATAACATCTTCGATGAGAGGTAATAAGAAACTTTCAAACTTCCAGAACTGTTGCATCGATTTCTTTTTTAGTGTTGGTGTCATAATAAAGAACAAGAAAAAAAGGTCGAAAGATATAATATAATACAGACCTTATCTTTAAACTTTTCAAGTGGAACAGGGACACCCCACTTAAGATCCCGTGTAATACATCGCTGCTTCAAGCCTTCCTTTAACCAAGAATTAGTCGTATGAATGGCATTTTGACTCCAACCCCCAACTGCAGATGTATTGCTAATATACTCCTCCAAGCGGTTTTGCAGCTTTGGGAGTTCCAAGAATAAGTGCTCAGTCTCACGAATGCACGGAGGATTTCCACAAACCTACAAATGAAAACAATTCCAGCTTGAACATTTACATTTTTTCTTTCACCTTATCCAGAAGACTTTTACCTAGTTATAAAATTCATAAGAAAAAAAGAAGAGAAATTATAAAGAGAACATAAAAGTGATAAAGCATTCTTTGCACCTTGCACCTAGGCTTTATGAGCTCTGTAGGGTTCAACATTTTTCCACAGTTTTCACACTGATCACCCCGTGCATCTTCGTAACTGCATGCACTATCAGGGCAAGTACCAATGACAAACCTGTCTGCTAAAAAGCGATTGCATGTTTCACAATATAGCTGCACAATCATTGTTGGAAAATGTCAAATGACCATGATAAATGCATTATATATTGAGATTACTATGTTGAGAAGAAAGATATCAAACAAACAAATTTAAGTGAATCACATATTATGAAAACTGATGACACATTGAAAGAATTATGCTCATTTGTGGTTGGAACTTTTTCCAATATATATCAACAGCTGTGCATACTCCAATTGTTGGAACAGTTATTAGATGTTAATAGCAGAACAATCCTTACTAATGCCAGATTTTGAAGTCTTGCATGGTTTATATGAGGTCTGTTTAAGTGCATATGCACTTCACGGAATGATAGTTTTAAGAGGAGGAATCAACACAGTGGTCCTAAATGTAATTTCCTTTTCAAAACAATATACCAGAATTGAATAAATTATTGAGCTCAGCGTATCTGCAAGAGCAAAAACTGCAGGTTAAGAAATATATTTCTTAACTTATTTTCCATGTCTAATGCCATAGTGTCTGTCTTTTTGTTAAAAATCTTGTTTATTCGTATACTATTAATTTTAACTTTTTAATATGTTTGCAAAACTAACAAGTGGTAAAAGAGCCAAGAATGAACAGTTTTTCTAGGCTTATTATGCAGGCAGTATACATTCAGTCCTCAGATAATCAATGCACAACATAGCAATGCCTTCAATCAACATGAGTAACCAATTTCAAGGGAGATATCTAAAAAAATTGGATTACCAAAACCAAAACTGTTCAGTAGACAAGATACTTAAGAGTTGGTAAAACAAGGTTTTGGGAACCTGCAAAATGAACACAATACAATGCTCTTACATTAGATGACAAGAACCAGTTGAAGAAGAATCAGCCAAGGGATTCAAAGGTGGTTTTCTTGATCAAGCCAACCTTGCGTGATTTAATTTCTCCAAGAATTTTGTTATGATATTTCTTGGAAATAAATGCAAAATTCTGTAAAATGGCAAACCACTTCACATGGGTGACCTCCAATAATCTGATAATTCTTACATTTGAAAACATATAAAAGTATGATCTGATATTACTTAATCAAATATCATATTCATCGGAATACAACTCGTATAAAATAATTTTTCACATAATAATAGCAAAACTATAACCAATTATGTAAATGGGTAACAAATATACCAACACACTCCCTCAATGGAAAACCTAATAGGTTTTGTCATTAAAAACATTTAACCCAAGTAAACACAAACAGGCATAAGCAAATTTGAAATGAATGTGGACAAAGCTCACAATCAAAAAATAAGACTCGCAACCCTCCCTTAATGAAATAACCTGAAATAATGCCTTAACTTGTCCCTAAATTTTACAGATTTTAATTGACTACGCAACTTTGTCATTATCTCAGTAACTTGGTCAGCAGCGGGACAACAGTCAAGACAAACTGTGCTGTGGGCTGTTAGCTGCCAAACATAATGATGATGAATTTCAATATGTTTGGTGCAGGCATGACAAACTGTATTCTTAACCATCTTGAGAACACTTTGATTGTCACATAGAGTAGGTGTTGCGTTATGTTGATCTATGTGAAGATCATAGAGAATTTGACAAACTGCACTATTATAGATAATAGTGCAACAATGTGTTGTAATTTGTTTTGCCAGGAAATAGCTCCATAACCAAGTGGGAACACATCCAATAGCCAATTGACGATCATCAATGGGACCTGCCCAGTCTGCATCTGTATAAATGGTCAAGTAAAAGTCATTTGTGTGTTGATACAGTATACCAAAGTTGAAGGTACCTTTGATATATTTCAAAAATTGTTTTATTGCAAGACACGGTACTGTCTTTAAATTAGATAGCTAACTGCAAAACATAGGTCTGGCCTAATAGTAGTAAGATAGAACAAACTGCCTACCAATTGTTTGTAAATGGTCTCATCGAATAGAGAGGAATATGAATGGGTTGAAAACTTCAACCCAACCTCCATAGGTATAGCAAGAGGATTGCTATTAAGCATTTGAACCTTCTTGAAACGTGTTTTGGCATATATGACTTGAGAAATGAAAACCATACAACTGGCCTGCCAAAATTCTATACCTAGACAATATAATAGAGTAAAAACAGAGCAAAGATCATTCTTGACTTTTTGAAGAAGCTTGGTTTCACCACCAGTGATGACTAGGTTATCCAGACATATATAATGAGAAGAACAATGTCCTCAGCAGAGAGTTGTACATAGAGATTACAATCTGAAAGACTTCTACTAAATCCATAATCTCTAAGATGAGTATCAATCTTAAAATACCAAGCTCTAGGAGCTTTGCTTTGATTATCCTGCAGGCAACATGTTCCTGTCCTTCCATGCTACTTGAAACCCTGTGGTTGGACAGTGTAGACTTCATTAATTCATTATTCAAAAATCGACTTTTGATATCCATTTGGTATAATGGGAACCTAAATTGAGTTGTAAGAGAATAAATAAGGAGAACACATACCATTTTGACTGTAGAGAGAAATGTCTCCTCATAGTCTATCCATTCGTAGTGAGCATATCCTTTGGCAACAAGTTGATCTTTGAACTTGTCAATGGACCCATCTAATTTGTATGTCACCTTGAATATCCATTTGCAACCAAAGGGTTTCTTTCAATGAGACAATTCACACAGCTCCCATGTGTTGTTCTTTGTCAAGGAATCAACCTTTGCTTTCAGAGAAGCTTCTCATTCTATTTTACCAAAAGCTTATTCAAATCAGGTTGCATCAAACTCCTATGGAACCAAGGCAAAATCGACTTTCCCTTTTGCAGCTTGTCGTGTTTGAGCATCTTTTTGATCTTTCACATCCTTAGTGGTCTTATCAAGCCACTTTGGAGGAGATTTGGGTATCCAATGATGATTGTCAAAAGGTTGACTTGGACAAGGTCTCATTGCATGCCAAAGGATATTTTCATACACCAATGTGTTCTATCCTCTGCCTTGTCATCTTAAGACTCAAGATTTCAGCTACTTGATGAATCATAATACGTACTTACAAAACTCTTGCTTGACAAGAAATTCACTATCTAGAACCTCAATTAGTTTACCATCATCTGCAAAGTTATTAGAATATCATCATGTCTCTTAATGGTCATCTAAATTAGTCTTTAGTTAATTAAGAACTTTCTATTTTCATCTTTAGTTGACAATTGTTTCTTTTAGAAGCATTATCTTTGTAAATCTATATAAGAAGCTTTCATCTCCTTTGTCTAATACATCATGTTTCTTAATGGTCATCTAAATTAGTCTTTAGTTGATTAAGAACTTTCTATTTTCATCTTTAGTTGACAATTGTTTCTTTTAGAAGCATTATCTTTGTAAATCTATATAAGGAGTTTTCATCTCCTTTGTCCAATACAGCTACAACAACATTGATTTACCATAACATGGTGTCATAGAATGTTGAAGGCTACCTCTAAGGGGGAGTAAGTGGTATGTAGATACTGACAGAGAAAGAAAGTTGTGGATGGATGTTGTCAAGGGAGAATGGTTTTTGTTGCAAAACAAATGAAGACCCCTTATCCTTCGCACTTGTCATAAAGGGGGGAAAGAAGATAACTTATGAATAAATGTTAAGTGTTGCCATCAATGACAAAAAGGGGAGATTGTTGTGGTATGTTGTCATTGATGTCAACCTTAAATATGCTTGTATGACCAGTATGATTGTTATAACTTATAAACATGGAGCAATATGTGTGTTTGTCATTAAAGGGATGGAGTTGTATAGTGACATTGATATGGGAGGCAAGTGTTGTTATGGAGCAGTGTGCGTGTTTTGTCATTAATGACAAACTTTCATGATATTGTTAAGGGAAAGAATGTCACAGATAACCTAATGACTGATATTCATTGTTAAATAGTTGTTTGATAAGAAGTTCATGGCCGGATGACAAAAAATGTTTTCTGATCAAAAGTTCATGAGTGGATGTTAAAATGTTTCTTGAAACTTGATCAGAAGTTCATGGTTAGATGTCAAAATATGCTTTAACAAAATATGTTGTTTTGAAGTTCGTGGTTGGATGTCAAATGAAACAGCTCAAGTACGTTGTGTCAAGTATTGGTGTCTCTGTCAACATATTGCACCATCTTTGTCCATTTTTGAAGATATACTTGTGAGGTTTGGGAATTTAGTTCAAGCTTAAAAGATAATATAAGCAAAGTTTCAAGTCACAATTCCTCCTTCAGAATGTTAGAGATGATTAGTACAGGAGTCAGAATGTATATTGACAGTGTAGTGGTTCTCAGAGAAGAAATCAAAATGCTCCATTATTCTCCGTATTTCATTTTCTGCTCTTGCAGTTTGGGGAATTGTTCATATTGCTTGGACCATGTTTCAGCTGCATTGATCTATTGTGTTAAGTCAACAATGCCACATTTTGCATTATAGTATATTCTATCTGGGGTTGGTTAAGTACTTCTGCACCTCAAAACCTGATAATCTCAAGAATAGCAGCAAACATTATACATATAAATGTAGTTTCATTTTGAAAACAACATTGAGAATTGTGGACAATACTAAGCTCAGCAATGCTATGTCCACATTTTTTCAGATCAGCAATTTATTTTTTCTAGTTCTGTTATTTTTCATGTTTAATGCTATAGTTGTATCCCAGCAATAATTTTTCACTTGTGAAATTAGTTGCTTAAGGAGTTGTCAAAACCAACAATTACATTAAAATTAAGTCCAAAGTCACAGTTACATCATATGCCTGAATGATAGTTCTGCAAGCTACAAATGTCAAAAAAGGAAAATAAAAAAGACAACAATTCAGTTAGCATACCTAGTGCATGAAACAAAGTCATACTAATGTTACATATTGTTCAATTTATGTACCTGCTGCATTGTATTCTCAGAGAGCCAATTTTGCTCCAAAACCTTTTTAAAAATTGTTTGGCATACTTCTGTTTGCTGTGGAGTTGATGTGCGCCCAAATTTATCAAAACTTATATCAAACCATTCATATATTTCCTTGTGGATAGCATAATATCTGCAACAAGCACACCATAAGGACAAGCCTCCAATAAGGCATTTTCATATGGACTGGCAAAAAGTATGTAATCGTGCAAAATAAAACTGAAAGACTAGTTAGAAATATATATTTACAAGACTTATAGTGTAAGTCTGGAACTGTTTAAAAAGTGCTAAATAGTCTGTAAATTAATAGAGGAACTCCATGTCATGGGGTACAGAAACAAATCAATGTAGTATATCAATGAGAAAAATACGGAACAGAGAAAAGAATTCTAGAAGGAACACATACATTGTACCTTCAAGCATATTTTACCAGACAAAAACAGTCAAATAGAATTTAAAACTATCTAAAAAGGATTATTAAGTAGACATTAGACATTGCAATCACACAACAACAAATAAATTGCATCTAAAACTATATACAAGGAGATGACAAGGGAATAAACGTTTTAGTGCATACTTATCACAGATCTGCTTTGGACTACAGTTCTCTTCCATTGCCTTGGTTTCTGTGGCTGTTCCATATTCATCAGTCCCACAAATATAAATCACATTATAATTCCTCCTACGACAATATCGAGCAAAGACATCTGCGCTTAGTACACCTGCAGTAAAACAAAACCATCAAATTGAAAATATGTATCAATACATGTGATTAAGGATAATATTCAAATTAAATAACTGCACAAATAAATTTCCTCATTTCACCAACAAAAATACATTTCTATCAGCAATAATTCTTTAACTTCTTAAAATGAGAACTGTCATTATTTAACCGGTTGAAAGGACCCTACAAGCATTTGCAGCTATGATGGCTGCTAATTCCTAGAAAAAGAATATTGCATCTTCTTATAATACACTTCTTATGATGTATATCTCGAATTGTCATCCCTGGTACTGCCCATTGTACCAATAATACAACAACATTTGTGTTCCCTTTTCTCCACAATTAATATAGCTCAGACATCACAGAGCTATAATTGATGTTAAAAGAACACAAATTCTCAAAATGAGTTTCTTAAAAGCGCCAGAAGGATTAGTGTTCAGTTCTTTTCCTCCTATAATTTTAAACATTATACAGAATTGAAAAACAAATATCCCAAAAAAGGTTATCTATACAAAACAAATTGAACAAACCAGAAATCAATCAAACTCTCTAGAGAAACAAAGAACTAAAGAAGAATATCTCAAAACCTTATATCCTATTATATTTCCTTAAAAAAGCGTGCAACCAAAATCACCCGGTATGAAAGTTGAAATCAGAAAATAAAATTCAGCAAAAAGGTAAAAAGAAATAAAAACATAAAGCCACTTATCTTGAACACTTACTTCCTATTAGGTTTCCTAGATGCGGTACATTGTTCACGTAAGGAAGCGCACTTGTGATTAACACATTTCTCTTTCCAGGCACTGGCACCTTTGGAACGGCAATAGCTTCTTTATCTCCAACATCTGGAACTTCTCCCATGGCAACTCTTACAGAGAATCCTCGCTTTTGAACTTCAAATAAACGGATATAATCAGAATCAGGGTATATCTTGCAAGCTAGCTTCACCAATTGACTTCTTCTAGATAAAGAATTCTTAAATCTCATTTGCTAGAAACAAAATAGAAAACATTCACTGAAAACTTCGATAAAATATTATACTGATTGGCGCCTTCACAAAAATATACAAGTTTTATTTGTAAATCATATATTTTTGTGAAAAGAAAAAGAACAAATTATTTACAGAAAGACATTTGCCAGAGATTTTCTGGATAACCTAACAGATGTTTACACATACTTCTTTTTTAAAACTCCTTAAATTTCCGCGGATATCATCCTATTCCTGGTTTGTAAGATGAAAAGATATGCCTGCTTTCCACACTTACTATGGAAAAATCTTTTTAAATTTCCCCAGCCATTAAATCTTCACAAAGATTCTACTGTCTCGTCCACGATAAAAGACATTCTCTACTAATAATGGCAAATTCGATGATGAAAATAATGTTAATCCCTTAAAAATGTCCCTACCATTTAAACTTTGAAAACATTCTCAAATTTTATCCATTAAATATAACAGAATCTTCATTCGAAAGAAAATTGAATGATTACACTTGGTATTCAGAGGATTTTGGTATTCTGTTTCCGTTGAAATTAAATTGCTGATGGACGCATAAACTGATAAGAGTAAAAAAAATGCAAAAGCTCACCAATAAGTGTTATGATACCTGTGGAAATGGCTGCTGTAAAACGACGCAATGAAGGAATTTGTACAGCAAGATTGTTCGACTTTGAGATGCCACACAAGTTGCAGATCACCATTCATTCCACGAAATCACAGAATTAGGGTTTAAGTCACACCGCACTATATTCCACAAAACCAACTGACCAATAAAGCAAAACTAAATAACGAATAGAATATTCTTATTTTTTTTAAAGTTTTATTCAATGAAATGAAATAAGCGTTTTTTTGTGTGTTCCCAGCGAACGTGCTATCCCATGTCAACTAATTTGAAGTTTAAAATTGTGTTTTACGGGTAAGCTAAAAATTGGCACGAGAAATTTAGAATAATGTGATGTGCCTTGTGTGTTTCCCAAGTCTTCTCTAGGTGGAGTCTATTCGCATTTTGATTTTTTTTTTTTTTTTTTTTAGATGTGTTTATCTCATAATATCTAAATGATTTAGACTAAAAAAATATGACATTAGAAATTTAGAATAATATGTTGCGTGTTTCCCAAGTATTTTGTATGTAATCATGCAATTGCTTTCTATAGTCAATTTAATTTTATCCAAGTCTATCGGAGCAGATGGACGATAATTTGAGGAAACAAGACTACATAAAACAGCATATTCATAACAGGTAGGTTGACATTAAAAAGAATGAAAAGGGTCCTATAGGCTGGCTGGTCTCGTGGACATCATTAAAATACCTTCATTCATTCATTCATTTAGTCATGTATTTTTTTCCCAAAATGATAGTTAAAGAAGATTGTGATAATGCTATCAGGATTTAACTGTGTGATTTTGAGTCAAACTCATCGACCCATGTTTCATGAGTAGTGATTCAACAGGAATCCATCTCTCATGAGAATAAATGGAACACTTAGCACTCATTGGATCTAGGTGATGCTCATAGGGGTGAAGCATCGGGACTTCCCGGGAGGTCACCCATCCCAGAACTACTCCAATTTGAGCGCGCTTAACTACGGAGTTTCCTCCATGGTTAAACCCAAAGCTTGCAACCCCATTTGCAAAACCTTCACCAAGTGTTGTGCCTTATGAACCATTCATTAGAAAGCCCCTTAAGCTCATCAATTGATAAGTAGGAGATAATTTCCATAGCAAGTCAAATTGTGATAATGCTATCAGGTGGAGGTTTTGCAAACACTTGGTGAAGGTTTTGCAAATGGGGCTGCAAGCTTTGGGTTTAACCATGGAGGAAACTCCATAGTTAAGTGCGCTCAAACTAGAGTAGTACTGGGATGGGTGACCTCTCGGGAAGTCCCGGTGCTTCACCCCTATGAGCATCACCTAGATCCAATGAGTGCTAAGTGTTCCATTTATTCTCATGAGAGATGGATTCATGTTGAATCACTACTCATGAAACATGGGTCGATGAGTTTGACTCAAAATCACACAGTTAAATCCTGATAGCATTATCACAATTTGACTTGCTGTGGAAATTATCTCCTACTTATCAATTAATGAGCTTAAGGGGCTTTCTAATGAATGGTTCATAAGGCATAACACTTGGTGAAGGTTTTGCAAATGGGGTTGCAAGCTTTGGGTTTAAGCATGGAGGAAACTTCGTAGTTAAGTACGCTCAGACTGGAGTAGTATTGGGATGGGTGACCTCCCGGGAAGTCTCGGTGCTTCACCTCTGTGAGCATCACCTAGATCTAATGAGTGCTAAGTGTTACATTTATTCTCATGAGAGATGGATTCATGTTGAATCACTACTCATGAAACATGGGTCGATGAGTTTGACTCAAAATCACACAGTTAAATCCTGATAGCATTATCACAATTTGACTTGCTGTGGAAATTATCTCCTACTTATCAGTTAAAGAAGATGCTTAAAATTAGAGCACTCTATTAATTTAAGGGTTAATTTGTTAATAGATTCATTTTCATTATTATTATTATGTACAAATGAAAAAATGAAATTTCCTTTGTCTTTATTTATTATTATTATTTTAAGATTATTCTAGCAAAATTTGTGTTTAATTTGTTTCTTTATATGTTTATAAGAAATGTATTTTTTTAATGTTGTAATTGTACATATGACTTGGGAAGTAAACTTAATTTTTAAATATTTTTAGTTGTGATTTATTACTTTTCTTATTGGCTAATTTTAGAAAAATATATATTAAAAAAATTATTTATTTTCTTTAATCATTTTGTATTTGATAATAAGCAATTAACATTTTAAGATGACTTTTAATCACTTTAGTTAGTTTTTGTTATAGTTGGAAGTTAATTTTAAATAGTTCACTATTGTTAAAAAAAATATTAGCAAGTTGAAATGTACTTATTAGTTCTTACAATATCATAGTTTTATATTTATTTTATTAAGAGTGAAAGTCTCTTATTTAGATGGTCATTCTCTATGTCCAAATTATTCCCTCTAAAAACAAATTTTTTGATTAATTTATCATAAACAATGTAGATAGAAGAGTTTTCTTGAACAAAATTGTGAAAAGATTAAGCGCTTAGGTAATGTTGCTTGATATTTGCTTTGCTATCTAATTCTTTATACAATGCATTTTATATTTTAGAGTTGTTGGCAAAATTAAAAATACTAGACAATTGAGATAGGTATAGTTTGCATTGTACAAAACAAAAGATGTGACTTGTATATGTTTGTGCATCTCTCTCTCTCTCTCTATATATATATATATATGTACATACATATATATACATACATATATATGTACATACATATATATACATATATATATATGTACATACATATATATGTATGTATGTACATATACATATATATGTATGTACATATATATGTATATATATATGTGTACATATATATACATATATATATGTATATACATGTACATACATATATATATGTATATACATGTACATACATATATATATGTATGTACATATATATATATATATACATACATATATATGTGTATGTACATATATATACATATATACATATATATATATATATATGTACATACACATATATGTGTGTGTATATATATATATGTATATATATATGTACGTACATGTATATACATATATATGTATATACATGTATGTATATATATATGTATGTACATATATATACATATATATATGTATATACATGTATATATATGTGTGTATATATATATATGTATGTACATATACATATATATATGTATATACATATATATATATATAGATATATATA
>CM053790.1:136785794-136825794 GCA_028749045.1 Cupressus sempervirens
AGGTAAGCAGTTATCTACTTCTAACTCCTTGGTGAATGAGATGCTAGGAACTAAATTGTTCATGTGGGCATGAAACTCATCCAGCTTGTCTAGGTCATGCGACCAAAAGACATTGGTTTAATCTATGTAGCATTTCCACCATTGTGAGCACATTAGCATGGATTGTGGAAATCTAATAGATCTCAAGAGGAGGTGAGTATACATCAAAAGAATTTGAGATATTCTACAATGACAAAGGTATCAAAAGGCAAACATCAGCACCAAGAACTTCACCACATAATGGTATTGCAGAAAGAAAAAATAGATCAGTGATAGACTGTGCTAGAACATTGACGATGGAGAAAAATGTTACTCTATAATATTGGAGAGAAGTTGTAAGTACTGTTGTTTACACTCTGAATAGAGTCCAAGTCAAGAAAGGTACAAATGCAACACCGTTTGAATTATGGTATGGTCACTCCCCTAATGTAAAATATTTTAAAGTATTTGGTTGTAAATGCTATATTCTTAAAGATACTAGAAATGGCAAGTTTGATGCAAAAAGTAATGAAGGCACATTCCTTGGATACTTCACTAGAAGGCATATAAGTGTTTGAATACTAACACTAACAAGATTGTGGAGAGTGCAAATGTAAATTTTGATGAGCATGCAGAAGTACAAGTTGATGAATCCAAGCAATTAGAAGATTATAAATCTTTTTTATACTTCTATGAAGGAATGACTATTGAAGGTGATGCTACCAATCAAGTTGGGAGTCAGCAACAAATTTCAGTACCAGCTAAGTCACAGCCAGTTAATGTCGAGTTGCATTTAGAAGCTGATTTGTAGAATGAAGGAAATGCACATTCTTATTCTAAAATTAGTTCACATGAAAGAGTCAATGAAGTACTAGATGGAGAAGAACAAAATGAATTTGAAGTTGAAGAAATAAACATGGAAAAAAGGATAGAACCAAGACTAGCCAAGTATGTGAAAAGACATCACCCTGCAAATCAAATCATTAGTAACAAGGATGCCAAACCAATTACAAGGAACAAACTAAGGAATGAATTATGTCTGCTAAGCAAGGTTGAGCCTAAAATAGTGAAAGATTCACTACAAGATGATGATTGGTATAAAGCTATGGAAGAAGAGATGGACCAAATTGAGAAGAACAAAACCTAGACCCTAGTTCCCAGACCAGCTGACAATAATGTAATTGGTACTTAATGGGTGTTTAGAAACAAACTTGATAAGAATGGTGAGATAACTAGAAACAAAGCCAAACTAGTTTGCAAAGGCTCTGCACAAGAAGAAGGATTAGATTATGGGGAAACATTTGCCCCCGTTGCAAGAATGGAAGGAGTAAGAACATTACTTGCATATGCTGCCTACAAAGGTTTCAAAGTCTACTAGATGGATGTCAAGTCTACTTTTCTGAATGGCATATTGGAAGAGGAAGTCTACATAGAACAACCTAAGGGATTTGTTGATGACAAGAACAAGGATATGGTCTGCAAATTCCATAAAGCACTCTATGGTTTGAAGCAAGCACATAGAGCATGGTATGAGAGATTGTACAAATATCTTGTGAAGATAGGATTTGAGTGAACAGATGACAACAACAACTTGTATATCAAGGTAGAAAAAGGTAAGGATATTTTGATATTAGAAATCTTTGTTGATGATATAATATTTGGAGGAAAAGATATTCTATGCAAATATTTTGCTGATCAATTGAAACATGAGTTTGAGATGTCAATATTTGGATAAATCAAATTCTTTGTTGGTTTGCAAGTACATCAATTGAAGCATGACATATTTGTGACCCAATCAAAATATACCAAGGAGATACTCAAGACATTTGGATTAGAAGACTCAAAACAAGTCAACACACCAATGGTAACAGGACATAAGCTATCCAAAAATGATGAGTTTGTTGAAGTGAATCAGACAATGTATAGATCAATGATTGAAAAGTTGCAGTATGTTGTACATAGTAGACCAGACATTGCATTAGCAATTGGAATAATGGAAAGATTTTCTACAAATCCAAGAGAAAATCATCTAATGGTAGTAAAGATAATACTGAGATATCTAAAAAGAATTTATGACTTTGGTCTGTACTACAAGAGGAGTGAAAAGTTTGAAATGAGAGCCTACACTGATGTAGATTAGGGAGGTAATATTGATGAAAAAAAAAGCACCAATGGAGGAGCACTTTTCTTAGGAAGAAGATTGATTATATGGACAGTAAAAAGCAAAGGTGTGCCTCACAGTTAATAGCAAAAGCTGAATATGTTGCAGCTGTTATAAATTGCATTTATATTGTATGGACCAAACATCTGTTGCAAGGTATGAAGGAAGAAGTGAGTGAGCCTATGATACTTTATTGTGATAATACAAGTGCCATAACCATATCAAAGAACCCTATAATGTATGCCAAAATCAAGCATATTGCAATCAAATATCTCTATGTAAGAGAATTGGTGGAAGAAAAGCAAGTGAAGATAGAATATGTTAATTCAAAGGAACAAATTGCTAACATATTCACAAAAGCAATACCTAAAGATGATTTTGAACATCTCAGAGGTAAGTTAGGGGTGATACCCCTAACCAAAGGCTACTAAAGAAAAGGCAAGACTCCGACAAGACTCCCCTACATCAAATGAGTTGATTGTTGAAATATTACACATTGATGTAGAGGATACTTACTTTAGGATTTATGCCTGAAGTAATCAAAGTGTAGAAGTTACAAATTAGTCACAAGCAAGGTGATAGAGGGAGAAATTGAAAGAACTTGCAAAATTCTACACTTGTATGTTAAAGATGCTGAGATAATATGTCTTTGGCATTATTGTCAAAGAGGGAGAAAGTGTAAAAATTGATCAAATTCAGAGAGAGAGGGAGATTGTCAAATCTAGATGAAGAAAAAGAGAAGTAGCAAGAAGTTGATTAGAACAATGCATACAGAGGGAGAGAATGAAAGAAGGTCAGAAAGGAAAGAAAAAGGATACAATAGCTAAGAGGGAGAAATAGAAGTAAAGCAATCAAGAGAGTAGATCAAGAAAAGGAGATGTGAAAACTAATGGTAACACAATTACTTTTTGGCATTTGACTTACTATTCTAACCTAGTTGTTGATAACATGGTTGAATAGTTTGGTCTGATGGTTGATCAGTTTAGTTTGCCATCAATGCCAAAGAGGGAGATTGTTGGAAATCTGATTGAAAAGGTTTACTATCAAAGAGGGAGATTGTTGTTAAAAGAATGTTTTCAATCATTATTTTGTTATTGATGTCAAACCTACTATTTGTAGGAATGGCAATTGCTTATAAGATCTAACCACTATCACTTGGTTGATTGATGAAGAGGATTTAATCAATAAGATGTAACAAAAGTACCTAAGGGAAAGGTTGAGTTATGATGTTGTAATGATGTGCAAAGATAAGCTAAGGCAATGGTTAAATGGTGTATTGATAACATACTCAAAGATATAGAGGTTGGCTACACTTAAAAACACTGGGGGAATAAGTTGGAACAAGGTTGATTGCAAAGCTTAAACTAAGTTTATTAGTGGGTGTTGAGCAAGCTAGTTTAAGCCGAGCAAATTTTTAGTTGGAGTCGAGCAAAAGGAAAATCTAGTGTGTGCCGAGTGAACTTCAGGTGCCAAGTGAAGTTCAAGTGTCACACAAAGTAACAGGTGCCAAGTGAACTTCAGGTGCTAAGCATCAGTAAAACACAATTGATGCCGAGTAACACAATATGTTTTAAGCACCAATATTTCAATAGTGTTGAGTTGTTGCATTATTGGAAATGTCAAAGATTCACAAAATCTAAGTTGACAAAGTTGTTTCCTTGAATTTGGTGAACTAGTTGGAGGATAAGGATGATGAGCTGGTGGCACAGAATTCTATGTAAACCATTTTTTGAGTGAATTCAAAAGGATTATTCAAGAAGTTTCTAGAAGGAACAAAATATGGGTTAGATTCAATGAATCCTACCTAATCCATTTGAATAGAAATTAAAGGATGGAAGGATCGAGCGGGAAAAGAAAAATTTGAACTTTTATTTAAGGGTCACAAACCAAGAAGTTAGAGTTGCTAGTGTGCCAAATTGTGAAGTGGCTAAAGGGTGTCAAAGAGAAGGCATCTAGGAGAAGGAAGAATAGAGCATAGAGGCTTTGCTTCGATAAAGTGGTTAGAGAGAGATGATTGCATTTGTACATCGAGCATGAAGAGTCAAGGAGAAAAAGCTTAAAAGGAGGGCAAGCTATCAGAACTACAAGAGATTGAAAGCCATGCAAAGTTATGAGCTGAAGAAGTGATCTGAGATCTGCAAGTTAAGTTGTATGTTGTAATTAGGTCAAAGACTTTCTAATAATCTCTAGCAATTGTATTAGATATGAAAATCCTATGGACTTAGGTTGGTTTAATAGCCATTTGTAAATCCTTTAATAGGGTGGCATTCCAAGTGAATGTTCTAAAGCCCTCTAACCAGGCCCACTTCTAATAGGGTGGATAAATCCTTTAACTAGGTTACATTTAATAGTATGTTGTAAGCCTTTAATAGGGCATGCCTTTCATAGGGCATCACTTTAGAAGAGTGAGAATTGAGTAGCATGTTACTAGTGGTTTTTTCCAAATTGGGTGTCCATGTAAATCATTGTGTTATGTGTTGATCTTTTATGTGTGATGTTTGCATGAAGATTTACAGTAATTTGTTGAATAGGAATGTTAAAGCTTGGATGAATGAATGTTTGAATGGGCTCACTACACTTAGTAAAAAGTTTTGAATTAGACATTTGGACCTTGAATAACTAATTCACCCCCCCGGGTCTCAATTATTCTAAAGCATTTCTAACATTGATTAGCTTTTAAAGGTTATCTCCAGAATGGAGCTTAACCTTAGGGAATCCAAATATAACACCTAGATACCAAGATTGATAAGCTTTTAAAGATTATCTTTGGAATGGAGCTTAATCTTAAGGGATCCAGATAGAACACCTAGATACCTAAATTGATAAGCTTTTAAAGATTATCTCCATAACGAAGCTTAACCTTAAGGGATCCAGATAGAACACCTAGATACCTAGCCATAAAAGATAGCAAGATCCAACCATGAGTCATAGAATCATCCCTAGAATGAGGTTTGATCTTCAGGAGTTAGGGTTTAGATTGTCTTGATACTTGTCCATCAAACTCTGATAAAGACTACTATAAGATATGATCAGCTAATGAAAAGATGAGATAGATGAAAAATGATGCTATATAGAGGGGAACAAGATGCCCCTAGTGATGAAATGCCCTGAGTGACAAGGAAATAAGATTCAAATTGAGTTGAAATTCAGATTTAATGATGTAATCATCCTACCCCCTCAGGAGCGAAATTGAAAGATGGCACACTAGAAATATGATATAGAGCGGTATAGCAAGAGATACATAAGTAATATGTTATTTAGAAGAATATAAAAGAGATTAGAATGATCAAAAGAAAATTTGGAGTCAATTCAAAGTGATTTTGAGGTCCAGAAGACCAAGTTTGAACAAAGGTTGACCAGAGTTGACATGAGTTGACTTTTCCCAAAATTTTTGAAAAAATTTGAAGGGAATGTGATTTGAAAAGATTCCAAGATTTACAAAGTATCAGAAAAATGGACTACACAAGCATTCGATCGTTTTGGTCCCCAAATTTTAAATTGTGTTTATGAGCTGCTTAAGTGTGTCAGATTTAGAATTTGATCCCAAAAAATGGGTTTAGAGCAGCCAAAGTAGCCAAGAGGGTGATTAATTGATCATTTGTACAATCATGAAGAATATGATGCTTTGAAGAAGCCAAAAATTCCTCATGACAAAGGATGAAAGTAGACATACAATCAAACCATGTGCTTATGCAATCCAACCCTATGCTAGATATAACCTTAAAGTAGATGCAACCCTAGGTCTGGTTACCAAGCTTTGAAAATATCATCACTGAGCGTATAGCAAAACCCTAGATGTCATACAATCCCCACTAACATTGCAATCATAGGAATATGAATAGGACATATGTTCTAGTTTGTTAAGATTAAATGTAAGCATTCAAGGCACAAAAAGCCAAAATGACTGGAAAATCTATCCCTTTTTAATGTAGCAAGTTAACATAAGCATCAAAGCATAAATGCTAGGATGACCAGAATGTTTCTTGCATGTAGACACGCCAGACACACAAGAGATCCTTCTTATGTTAAGTAATTAGTAAGTTTTCTATCCGCAATGACCCTTGCGTTCATAACTTGAGACAGAAATGTGCTAGATATAGAAGCAGTGACCCATACGTTCACTTAGTAGGACAAGTATCGGTAGTTATTGTAGGATAGAGAATTCACTCAAACAAGCAAGGAAAAGAACCAACCTCAATGAAGAGTTCATATAAAAGGGGTCGAAGTACACATGGCCATCCAATACGAGATGGAGACTCTTATAGTGGACATCCCATTTATGTGTATGCCTTTGATCATTGGAACTTAACCATAAATAAAAAGTAAAGAAAAGATCATGCCCCCAGTCCTTGCTTCTCTAGTTGAAAATGACATCATCAAGTTACTCGAAGAGACATGATAATGTAAAATAAAACAAACAAATAAAAGCTCAGCATATCTCAAACAGATTCAACATTTTGAGTTCATTTTATGTGTTGTAGTATTGATGTCAAGTATCAATGTGCAGAACATGTATGAAAGAAATCTCTTCAATAGGGTGACAACAGTAGACAGACACAGCCATAACAATTGGTGACTAAAGTCAAAGAGGAGTCTCCAGTAAGAAGAACCTTGGTAGGAACTGAGTGACAATAGACAAACACAGTTAGAAGAACTGGTGACTAATGTGAGAGAGATCTTCCATGAGAGGAATCTCAAAAGTGACACAAGTGATAGTAGCCAGATGCAGTTACAACAACTGGTGACTATTGTGAGAGATGTTACATGAGAGGAATCTCAAAAGTGACATGAGCGACAGTAGGAAGATGCAATTAGAACAACTAGTGACTGTTGCTAGAGAGATGTTTCATGAGCAGAATCTCTAAGTGACATTAGTGACAGTAGTCAGACACAGTTAAAACAACCAGTGACAGTTGCAAGAGAGATTCCATGAGAGGAATCTCAATAGTGACACAAGTGATAGTAGATAGACATAGTTAGAACAACTGGTGACTATCGCAAGGGATTCCTATGACAGTGTAGGGTTTTGCCCCCAAGTTATGACAAGATTCAATCCATGGATACATGAGCGAAAGCAAAAAACTAAAGCAAGAAAGCAACTTTACATGAGCCAGAAGATGCATTGTGAGATATAGCATTGGGAACAAAAGTTGCCTATTTACTAAGTTTTCACCTTCTTGGTAGAAATTCTATTTTTGCTACCATGATACCTATTTCCAAGTTTCCATCAATGGCACTTTTTCTTTTTCTTTTTTTTGTATTTTTCTCTTCTTTTTTTTGTATTTTTGAATTTTTCAAATGTTTTTGGTATTACCAAGGCGCCTATTGCTAGGTTTTCACCAAGATAATGGTTTTTTTAGGACTTTTTGCAATTTTTTTAGGACATTTAAATATATATAGAGAGCTTCTATGATCAGATCAGTTGTAGAACCACTTCAGGTGGAGAGTGTTGATGGGCTCTTTGAGCACCTCTCCCTTGGTTGTACAAAGTTGGTAAGCACTAGATCCAAACATTGCAGTGACTATGTACAGACCAAGCCAGTTAGGTTTGAACTTTTCCTTTTGTACTCGTTGTTGTTGATTCTTAGGGTTTTCTCTTAGAACAAGATCACCCAGTTGGAAGTCACATGGCTTAACTTTCTTATTGTAACTTCTAGACATATGCTGTTGATAAGCTTGGAGATGATTGCACACCACTTGCTGACGTTCATCTAATAGTTCCAACTCTTGTAGTCAAGATATTCTATAGTCTTCATCAGTGATGAGGCCTTTCATGGAGATTCTCAAAGTAGGAATCTCAACCTCAATGGGAAGCACAACATTCGCTCCGTATACTAAAACAAATGGCATTGTACCCATTAGAGTTCTGATACTTGTTCTGTGAGCAGATAAAGCCTAATGTAGGAGCATCTTGGTTTTCTTAGTGACTACTTTGGAGTTCATGGGAGGAGGCTCAATAGTTTCTTTGGAGGGTGCTTGGACTGGCACTTGGTCAAAGAAGGATTGGAGCTTAGCATGGTCTATAGAGCTCGACATGGTCTAAGAGCTCAGCATAGTCTATGGTACTTGACATGGTCTTTGAGCTTGGCATGGTCTTTGGTTTCTTGGCATGGTCTATGGAGCTTGGCCTAGTATTTTGAGCTCGACATGGTCTTTGGTTACTCAACATGGTCTTTGGTTGCTCGGCATGGTCTGGGAGGAGCTCGGCCTTGCCTAGGAATTGGTTCCTATTGTAGGTTGTGTAACTAATTTTATATAATGAGTTAGAGGATAAAAATTTCAAGGTATTAAGAGGGCCTAGAGTACCAACTATGGTTCAAATCTTGAGTTCTAATTCATTCAGAGCTAGGAGATATCACAATTTTACTAAGACATCAATTTTGGGCATTTAATCGTTGTTGTTGGCTGACTTGTGGCATTTAATTTATGTATTTATATTTAATTTGTGTTACAGGCTGACTTGTGGCTTAGATTGGTATAAGTAGGGGTTGTGGGGGAAGTCTTTAGTGATTATTCATTCACTTAGAAGAGGAGTGAGTGTGGGAAGTAGCTGGAGAGTGAGTTTTTCCTGAGTATGTGAATAGAGCATTGAATGTGAGATAGTTTAGAGCAGGATTGTGATTATTCATCCATTTTGGAGAAGTGGTGGAGCTTGAAGAGAAAAATTTGAAAAGAGCTAGTAACTGTGGCTTGGAAAATAAGGGGATTGTTTGGAGGCTTGTGAGCACAAGTTGAGATTTTCCTTGAGGGTTTCTACCAAAGTGTGGATTTGGACTAGCTAGGGTTTGGATTGGATCTTAATGGATCTTACATAACTATTACTTGCTTTGTATTTGGCCATAACTAGGAAGGCCTTACAGCTTGGTACATTACATGTAATAAGTTATATTTATGAATATATTATTGTGATTTGGTATCAGATCTTGCATCATTGCTTCTTTTTGTTGTGTTTCCACTACATGGTTTTATAGTTGGGGGCTAGGACATCTCCTCTGGGGATTCTTCTGCCTTGCACTGCATCAGGTGGTATCAAAGTGAAGGTTGTTCCTGAGCGTGTAGACAAATTGCTGAAGTTGTGGTAGTTTGCACTAGGACTTGGGTTGGAGAAGTAGATCTGAGTTGGTCTTGATTTGGTGGTAGATTTTCTTTTTGGAGTCCTAGATCTCTTGGTTGTGAGGTAGTAGATCGTGTTTCTAACTTCCAATTATAGGGACTTGTAGCTGGATCGATGGATGTGAAGATGGAAGACTAATCTTGTTGAGGCATGATTGTAGAGAGTTTGTGGATTGCAGATCCATGGTCCTGGACTTGTGATTTGGTTCTTGATTGTTCATGTGAGGTGGCAAGTTGCGATCTGACTTGCAAACAATTCAAGGTTTTCACAAGGAGCATGGGAAGGATTGTTGTAGAGGGTTTATGAAGATCTTGGGAGATGGCTCTGAGAGGATTAGACCCTAAGATGATTGCAAAACTCCATGATATAGTAGAGAGGAAGTTTTCTGAGATGTCTACTCAGTTTGATGCTAGTTTGGTTGATCGAGATAAGGAGGTTGATCAGTTTGAAACTAGTTCAGCTAAGGACAAGATGAAGAAGGCATTTCATAGATGTTTGTGGAGCTGGAGTCTACCAATTTGGAAGAGATTATTTTGGCTGGTTAAGAGAATTGTTCGTGAAAGAAGATGACATAGCAAGGTTGAGGTGGAAGAGGTTGGTTTTTTTTATTAGATTGTGGAGTATGATACAAAACTTACATAGCAGCTAGAGGTTATTGCTGAAGGTATTCCTAACCTTGTTGATGCTAGGATAGAGGTTGGTTTTCATGATTAGTTGGCTAAGTCTGACATAGAAATTACAGAGCACTTGGTCATGGATGATCCGGTTGTTGTTGGTGGTGAGTTGTGTGTTGCAGATTATCTTATTGTGAGCAATGAGATGGTTGGTATTGAGAGTTTGGCATATGTTGCTGAGGAGTTAAATATTGTTGCTGATGTGGAGTTGGTTGTTGTTGGTGTGGATTTACTAGTTGCTAATGTGGATGAGGGTTTGTTGTTGAAGCATTATGTTCAATTTGTTCCTAGGAGTGAGCATGCTGATTGGATGGTTGAGATTCTGGTGTTTGATAGCATGATGCATATATGGATGATGTGTAGATTGGTTTTCTTGTCCCTGTTGGAGTGGAAGCCTTTGGTGAAGATGAAGTTGATTTTTGATCTTTCTTTGGGTATCAAATTGTGGGACACACTTTTCTATTTACCTGGGGAGTCTAATGCAGGAGCATCTCAAGTTTTCTTGGTGACTACTTTAGAGTTCATGGGAGGAGGATCAATAGTTGCTTTGGAGGGTGCTTGGACTGGTACTTAGTTGAAGAAGGACTGGAGCTTGGTATGTTGTGGGAGCTTAGCATGGTCTATGGAGCTTAGCATGGTCTTGGAGCTCAACATGGTCTATGGAGCTTGACATGGTCTTGGAGCTCGACATGGTCTTTGGAGCTCGACATGGTCTGGGAGCTCAGCATAGTCAATGGGAATCAGCATGGTCTTTGAGCTTGGCACTATCTTGGAGCTCATTATGGTCTTTGGTTGCTTGTCATGGTCTATGGAGCTCAACCTGGTCTTTTGAGCTCGACATGGTCTTTGGTTACTCGGCATGGTCTTTGGTTGCTCGGCATGGTCTAGGAGGAGCTCGGCCTTGCTTAGGAATTAGTTCCTATTGTAGGTCGTGTAACTAATTTTATAATGAGTTAGAGGATGAAAATTTCAAGGATTGAAGAGGGGCTAGAGTACCAACTACAATTTGAAGCTCGAGTTCTAATTCATTAAGAGCTAGGAGATATCACAATTTTACTAAGACATCAATTTTGGGCATTTAATTGTTGTTGTTGGCTGACTTGTGGCATTTAATTTATATATTTGTATTTAATTTGTGTTCTAGGAAAACTTGTGGCTTAGATTGGTATAAGTAGGGATTGGGGGGGAAGTCTTTAGTGATTATTCATTCACTCAGAAGAGGAGTGAGTGTGGGAAGTAGCTGGAGAGTGAGTTTTTCCTAAGTTTGTGAACAAAGCGCCGAATGTGAGGTAGTTTATAGTAGGATTGTGATTATTCATCCATCATGGAGAAGTGGTGGAGCTTGAAGAGAAAATTTTGAAAAGAGCTAGTAGTTGCAACTTGGAAAACAAGGGGATTGCTTGGAGGCTTGCAAGCACAAGTTGAGATTTTCCTTGGGGGTTTCTACCAGAGTGTGGATCTGGACTAGCTAGGGTTTGGATTAGAGGCTTGAGGGATCTTATAGAACTATTACTTGCTTTGTATTTGGTCATAACCAGGAAGGCATTGCAACCCGATACATTGCATGTAATCAGTTATATTTATGAATATATTACTGTGATTTGGTATTAGATCTTGCATCATTTCTTCTTTTTGTTGTGTTTTCACTACATGGTTTTATAGCTGGTGGCTAGGACATCTCCTTTGGGGATACTCTTACCTTGCACTGTGTCAAAGCTGGATTAATCTAAAGGTGCTAGTCCCTTCCAGATTTACTAACTATGCGATGCAAAATCTTAAGGATCACCTTGTTGGATGCTTCTGCTTGATCATTACCCTGGGGTTAATAAATAGAAGACCAATGTTGCGTGATTCTAAACCTTTTACATAACTCCTTAAGATCCTTGTTTTTAAACTATCCTCTATTATTAGTAATAATGGAGGAAGGTACACCATACCTGCATATGATGTAATTCATAATGAACAAAACTACATTTTTTCCATTTTCTATGGAAAGAGGGATTGCCTCTGCCCACTTAGTGAAGTAGTCTATAGTGGTAATGATAAAATTATGTCCATTTGAAGAAGATGGGTGAATCTGACCCACGAGATCAAAGGCTCATTGTTGAAATGGTCATAGTATAACAAATGGAATTAGATCTCTAGCTAGAGCATGAATTAGAGTCCCATGGATCTAGCATTGCTTATAGGACTTAGCATATTTGATCGCCTCTTGCTCCATATTCGACTAGTAGTAACCAACTCTAATAAGTTTACGAGCTAGTGTCAAGACATTTGAGTGAGATTCACAAATTCCCTCATGAATGTCAATTAATGTGCATTTGGACTCTTTGGGTTCTAGACACTTAAGGAGTGTTATGTTGAGACCTCCCCTAAACAAGTCATGAGCAACAATGAAATACGGTGAAGCATTATGGATAAGGTGACACTTTTCATTCTGGGTTAGACCATCTAGAATGGTTTGGTCATGAAGATAAAAGTACATGTGGTGGTAGCGAGATGAGTCGTGTCCTACAATAGAACATATCATCTAAGAATCAGGGGTATCATAGGTAGGGCAGAGTAATGTTTCCACCAGGAACTCGTGTCAGACATCATTTTCGAGCATTTGTAGCAAGGAAGCTAGAGTAGCCATGGCATTGGCCGCTTTGTTGTCCACTTGAGGAATTTGCTAAAAAGTGATGTGAGCAAAGTATTTCTTCATATCATCAACCATGTGTTTGTAAGGGATTAATTTCTCATCCTTTATCTAATACACATCATTAACTTGGTTGATTATGAGCTAAGAGTCCCCAAAGATGTTCAACTAATCCACTCTTCATTCAACCACAATCTTCATGCCATTAAGTAGAGCCTCGTACTCTACAATGTTGTTTGTACAAGGAAATATAATCTTATATGCCTTGGGGAGCGAATACCTTTGTGGTGTTATGAAGAGTATCCTAGCACCAAATCCCTGTTGTATGAAGGACCCGTCACAGAATCTTATCCATGTTTGGTGTGTGAGCATTAGTATTGACTCATCCAAAAAATCAATGTTCAGTGGGAGAAGACTCTGCATCGGTGCATCCGCTAGCTGATCTACAATCGCTTGTCCCTTGATAGCCTTTCATTTGACATACTGAATGTCAAACTCGCTGAGTATCATGACTCACTTAGCCAATCTTCTTGTTAGAGCTACTTTACTGAGTAAGTACTTTAGTGGATCAATTTTAGCAACAAGTCGTGTAGTATGAGCAAGCATGTAGTGTCTCAACTTTTGAGAAGCAAAGACAACTGCCAAGAAAGCTTTCTCAATGATACTATAATTCATTTCATAAGAAATCAGTGTGCAACTCAGATAGTAGATAGCTCTTCTTTGTTATCATTATCTTCTTGTGTTAGCAAGATGCCCAGAGATGATTCTGTTGCTAAAATATACAAGATAAGAGGCTTCTTGTGAATAGGAGGCATTAAGATTGGTGGATTGGCAAGGTATTTCTTTATCTGTGTTAAGCTTTTCTCGCAATCCTGACTCCAGTTATATTTCACACCCTTATGTAGAGTCCTTGTAAAAGGTTGTGATCTATCCACCAGCTTTGAGATGAACCTGTGAATAGATTAGAGTCTTCCTTGTAAACCTCTCATTTGACTAATATTACGGGGTGGAGGCATATCCGTGATTGCTTGAATTTTCTTTGGATCTACCTTGATTCATTTTGTAGATACAATGTATCCCAATAGTTTCCCTAATGTGACGCCAAATGCCATTTCTTAGGATTAAGCTTGAGACTAAATTTTTCCATGCGATCTTGGATAGGTCCCAAATCTTGTAGATGAGTATTGCATTTTGTGCTCTTGACCAAGGTATCATCTACGTAGTCCTCCATGGTCTTATGCATCATATCATGGAAAATTGTAGTGACAACTCTCTGATATGTAGCACTAGCATTTTTCAAGCCAAATGGCATTATGTTCCAATAGAAGGTTCCCCATGCAAATGTAAAAGTAGTCTTTTCCTAATCCTCTGGTGCAGTTTTGATTTGATTATAACCAGAAAATTCGTCCATGAGTGAGTACATCTCATATCCTGCTATCATGTCCACTATCATATTAATGTTGGGAAGTGAAAAATCATCCTTAGGACATGCTAAGTTGAGATCACAGAAGTCAGTACAAACTCTGATAGATTTGTCATGCTTGGAGACTAGAAAAATGTTGGATATCCATTTAGTGTAATCAATAGCACGGATGAAACCAACTTTTAGAAGCTTCTCCAGTTGAGCTTTGACAAGTAATGCAACATGAGGATGCATTTTCTGAAGTTTTTGTTGAACTGGTTTAATGCTTGGTACGATGGACAAGTGATGCATAATGAGATTAGGATCTAGTCTTGGCATGTCAGAATATGTCCATGCAAAGTTTATCTTCTTCTCTGGGAAGAAGGCAATGAATTCCTCTTTTTCTTCTAGAGACAGTGACTATGCTAGATGTATCATGTGAGGATGCTCTTCCGTGCCCAAGTTGATCGGCTGTGTTGGATCTATCAACACTGATTATCCCTCCTGAAAACAACTAGAAAGTGCATCAAATATCTCATTCTAATGCAGCTCAAACAAGTTTTCACCCTTGGATATGCCTTTTATTTTTACCTTTTTAGGTTTTGACATTGCCACAATGTGGTTTTCACCATCGAACCTTCTATTTTTTTCTTTTTGATTGTATGACTAAGATATTTGATGTTAGCTTCAGTCATGTTGACACTTTATTCGCTAGTGGAAGACGTTACTAGTTCGACAACATTTAAGCAGCAGGCAAAAGCATAGTCATTTTGGAATGTGGTGACTTCACTAGATGTATTAGAATTCCAATCTATAAGCTTGGGATATGTGAGTGAAAGAATAGTGGCAGGTTCGATTGTATTCATAGTATAATTATTAAATGCTTGGACCAACAATTTGAGACCTAGAGTGGCTTCATCCACAAGTGTACTTGAATGCCTTTGAGCACTAACATCATTAATCAAAGACTCGAGGACACTAGTTGGATTGGACCCATCTGACCTAACCCTAGATGCTTCACCTACTTGGAGTTGGTTTTCATAGACATGAACTTGGTCAATGTCTTATCTATAGTTGATTTTGAAAGGGAGTCAAATTAATATTCCTTAGAATTAGTGCTACATGGTGATAGGCTATAGAATTCCCCAATAGTGATAGGGACATACTCTCCTTCATCATCTAAATTTCTACACAGGTACTCAACATGTAATGCCTGACTAGACTCGCCTTGTTCTGAATGGGCATGGTGTGGATTAATATTGTCCTTAGAAGAATCACTAGTACCATCCATATTGCTGACACATGGCACAAAGTAATCTAGCTCAACAAAGAATTTAACAAGATCATGAGGAATAGGATAAGGATAAGGATCCTCATCGTTAATATTATCTTCTTGAATATCATACTCAGCTTGTGACTCATTTCTAGATGAACTCTCAGGCTCTAGTATGAATTTGTTAACCCCTAAATGGAAGGGAACTTTCTTAAAGGCTAGACCAGATGTATCTATGTTCTTTAAGCTATTGCTTTGACAGGATCAACTAGACCATTGTTATTGCATCCAATAGGACTAGTCCCTTATAGCCAAAGTGCTTCATGAGTCTAAGACTAGGGGCATATTTCTCAAGAGTGATCTCACGAGCTTTTTCTGTGGGGTCAACCAAAGTCTCCTCTTTGTAAAGACACGCAACAATGGCTCTATTTTCACTTTCATCCTCTAAGGGGACTGTAGCCTTGACAAAAGTATCATTATACTTGGTTTGAGGTGTCAACACAAATGGCTTCTTCACCTTAGATGGTCTTCCATAATGATGGGGAGACTCAGGAAGAGATGTTAATGACAACACTGGTTCAATGTGGTATTCACCCATGCTAGTTTCTTTCAACTTGAATGATTGCTCAATTTGCTTTAGCTTGTTATCATGATAATCAGTATATTCCCTGTTAGCGGGTACAAAATTCTCAGTAGCTTTTAGCATATTGCAGGTATAGCTATTACTTTCAAGGATAGTGACTTTAGAGCCATGAAACAAGAATTTTACACATTGATGATATGTGGATGGCACAACGTGCATCTCATGTATCCATGGCCTTCCTAGTAGAATATTGTAAGCCAAGGGAATGTCGAGGACCTGATGAGTGACATCCCCTTCTATAGGACTGACACAGAGGGGCAACACCACAAGACCTAGAGGCTTTCATTCAACTTCATCATACACTTTGATAGTGATCTTGTGGTGAGGATCAATAGAGTCCTCAGAATAATCTAATTGTCCAAGTAGAGTAGCGGAGACAATGTTCAACCCAACTCTGTTATTGATGAGTACCCAACGAACATGTGTCTGATGTATCGTGAGTTTAATGTGTAGAGGTTGAATGTGTGGGTGACTTAATGAATTATAATCCTCCTCAGAGAAGGACATATAGTAAGGTGAGGTCAAATGACCTACCATAGATTGAAATCGCTCAAGATCAAGATCTTGAGGAACATTTTCCTTAGTGAGGGCTTTGTCAAGAATTTGCCTATGGGCAGGCAAAATTTTAAGCAACTTACAGATTGTGATTTGAGCATTAGTTCACTTTAATTGATTGAGAACACTATAGCTAGTGGCTATTGAATTTGTTTTGAGTTTTGCACCTCTGCTAGATGGACCAACAAGGGTTTTATCTTTGTGTTGTTCAAGATTAGGAGTAGAAGGCACAGGGCCTTTGAGTACCAACTTGGTGTAAGAACGTGTACTAGTGTTGGCACTGTATTGCAAAGATTTATTTTCAATTATGTGGGAAGTAGGGCCCCTCAAGAGAAATGGTTCCTTGGGTTTATTGTTATCTTGCTTTCCCTTGATGGTAATAACATCATAATACTCAAAATCCATAGGTTCAACCATGTTGATCACATTGTTATCATCAGAGTATGTATAGTTGACCTTGTTGTTAAATTTAGGTTTTGAGCTCTCTCCTTTTTCATAAGATGGGAAGGGCTCCTTAAAAGCCTTGTGATCTGAGTTCTTGTTATGTTCATCTACCAAAATGTCACCATCATTGATCATGTTGTGTACTTTGTGATGCAAGCTTATGCAGTCGCTACTTTTAAGTCCCTTATTTTGGTGGTACTCATAAAATGCAATTTTGTTCCACCATGGTGGGAGCGGTTGCAGGTCATAAGGTTGAGAGTTGTCCAATGGTGAAATGAGCTTGTTTTGTAGCAGGATCTTGTAAACCACATCCAAAGGTTCACCCAGAGGTGTATATTCTTGTTTAGGGCATGTAGCCCATGAGTTTCTTGGTCTATTTCCAGGTGTCTTGTTGTCAAGAGGAGGTTTCTCAAGATTCTTGCTACATTTAGACTATCTACGAGATTAAAGGCTACCTTAACAGGTTTAGGAGTGACATTTTCAACAATCCCATCATGTACAACTTCTCAGTTCTTGTTGAAATACTTGGGTTTGTCCTTGTTAGAGGTGGATCCTTGTTTTGTGTCTCTCTGAAGGGTAAGTTCGCCTTTCTTGACCATGAATTCCTTTATGCAAATAGCTTGTGTGACCATGTCCTCGAAGTTGCATGGAACTTGGAGTTGGACTCTATACCCAAAATCAGGCAAGAGATTATCAGTAAAGATGTCAAGCTTTTCCATTTCAGGAATCTTGCGCGAATATTTAGTATAAAGTTATCTCCACCTTTGAAGGAATGTGAGGAAAGGTTCCCCAACCTTTTGCTTAAGATTACACAAATCTCGGATGTTAACAGGGTGTTGAATGTTATGAGAATACTATTGGACAAATAAGTTGGCAATTTCAACAAACATTTTGATACCAGGAGGCAAGTATGAAAACCACTCCATAGCCTGACCACCTAAACTTCTTGGGAATAAACGCATGAGATATGTCTGATTATGCATAAATTCCATAGACAAGGCATTGAATTCCTTCAAATGATCTTGGGGATTGGTAGTTCCAAAGTATTTATCATACTTATGTAACCCTACTCCTCTTGGAAAAGGAGGCATGTCTATGCTCTTGTCAAATGGAAATGGGCAAAGAGCATTTAAGGTGTATGTTTTCGTGGGTTTGTCTTTATCACACATCATCTGAGCTAGTTGGTCTTGCATGATTTTCAATTATTTTTGGATTTTTGAAGTCTCTGTTTCCTCTTCAAATGCGATGATAGTTTCCACATTGAAATGATGGGGTAGCTTAGCTCCCTCTTGGGCAAGTTTGAGAAAGTATTTTGCTTTCTCTTTGTTGAGCAAGATTTTCATGACCTTTTGAAAGTTTTTGTCTTTAAAATACTTTGCTATGTGTTCAGGAAGTATTTCCACCTCTTCCTCCTCCTCATTAGTGTAATGGTCTTTTTCTTTGTCATTCCTAGGTTGGTCTTGGTTTTTGTTGTTGTCACCGTGTTTAGGTTCGTAATCAACCATTACAAGAACATGTTCAGTTTCAATATGTTTTGTTTGGAAAGTTCCCTTGAAAAATAATTTAGATGTATTGTTTGGAGATGTGGGACCTTTGCCAGTTTCTGGATCCTCTTGATACAAGGGATTCTTGGTTTATTGTAAGTTTTATAGAGAACATTATCTGGACCCAAGGTGATCTGACAGGTGAGGGGGATCATGAAGATTCCTCACTAGATGAACTAGAGATAGACCATGTATGGATTGAAGAGCGACCTTTTCCATGATTAGTACCCCTAGCTCTACCTCATTTGGTCTTTCGGGATAAAACATGTTGCCACTTCTTGTTGCCACAGTCATAGACAAGGACAAAAAGTGAAAGCTTAAACAAGGACCACACTAGAACATAGTTCAAAAATAAAACAAGATAAGGATAATGTATACTAAGGTATGAGTTGTCTGAGTAATGGCTAGAACAACCAAAGATTATGACTATCATGATATGGAGTATGACAAGCACCAAAGACCAAAGACAAAGTGAACAAGAGACAAGATTAGTTTATGTGTAGGTCACAAGTCATTAGCTAAGCAAGAAGTCTTTGTTTGAAATTGTTTGCAAATAGAAAAGAGGTAAAATGTTCTAGATAACATACTAGATTTAGAGTGCAAGTAGCTCTAATAGACAAGATATTGAATTTTGAAGTGATTTTTGCAAGTTTCAAACTATTCTGGATAGATTATTGGTTGTTTTGATAGATTTCAAACAGGTAGTAAGATTGTTTTCAAGTTTTAGACAACATTTTGGTTGTTTTGAACAAGACAATTTGTTTTTAGATAAACACGAGAAGTAAGCAGTAGTTTCAAACAACCCAACCAAGGACAAAGCAACTCGGAGGGGTGGAGGAGTCTTGACACTTAGTTTGTTTGACAAGTTTGGACAATTTTTAAAGACTCAATAACAAACATGCTTTTATCCCTAAAACAAAAAATTGGTAGAGAAGGCAAAACCTTTGTCCCACAACTTATGTGCATGCACGCACCTCACACAGCCGTGTCACCCCCTAGAGGGTACCCATGTTTTTGGTGTATTCAAAGGGCTCAATAACATACACACTGAACAAACACCCTTGTGGGAGGGGTCAAGCATGTATACCACCTTCCAACACCCAGTTGCATGCCTATGGTGAGTTCTATAGGAGAGATTCTTCCCCCTCTTTGCACAAAGATTATGCCTACTTTTGGAGGTGAACTAGGTAGTAACTAACTAAGAGGTTTTTACTTGGCTTCCATTCATACTAATCCCTGGTGGCTTCATAAGTGAAGTTGAGGCCAGCAACCCACACCAGCATCTATAAGTGCACACACTTGACTAGCAAGACTGGGGCCGACACTGACGAGTGCAGTTTATAGAGCCTCTTCTTGATATGTGATATCAAAATGAAGAAGAGGAAATTAATATGGCTTTTGAGTCTTTCACTCAACAAAGCTTCTTTATTAGACTGAGGTGGAATCTTCGGTGAAATGAGCATGCTCACTTGGGTCGTCCCTAGAGGTTGGATCACTTTGGCAGGCCCTCTAAAAGATTGACTCAGATTGGTGGTTCGAATTTAAGGGTCAAAGTTTTTGATTTCCCTCCAGGGGAAAGAGCATACTCCTCTACCTCATTTCTTCACCCAAACACACAAGACATGTTAATCATCAAGTTAGCTTAATCAATCCCACCTTGGCCTATTCCAAGACTTTGATCCCATAAAAGGAAATCATCATCTCTTCATTGAAAGCTTCATTTGGGAGAACCACTCACTTGCTTGCCTCCCTCAGATGTCGTCTTTCAGAGGCTTCTAGATTTTTGATTTACCCTTGGTCATGATCTCCAAGTGGTAAAGAGCATACTCTCCTATTCCCCTATCTTGCACCCTATGAAGTTCACAAGCCCTATTTATACTATGTGTGAAAAATAATAAAAGAAGACACAACGTTTATGTGGGTTTGAAACAAGTCTTTGTCATGCATATCTTTGACAAGCGTTCTGCATTGACATAATCAGTATATGTTTGAAGTATTTGGATAAAAGATGTCTTTGTCAAGTGTCCTGCAAACCAATGTTAAGCTATTGAAAACCAGAAATCCAAGTGAAAATGCTTTAGAAAACATCATTAGTCAAACATAAGCTTAACTACGGAAAAATAAAATTTAACTTTTTTTGTTCTTTTTTATACCCATAAAACAACTTAGAAAAAGTCAAAACCTATGAAAACATCAAAAGTCAAAATTTTTTTTATACTTCTTTTTTTGTTGAATGTCCTACAAACCATTGTTAAGTTGCAAAAAAAATAGAAAAAATAAAATAAAATGGAAAAACTAAAATCTAAAATAAAATGCTTCAGAGAAAATTGTTAGTCAAACAAACATCTTAATAAACTAGAATCTAAAAAATTGTATTTCACATTGCTGTTGCAAAATTCCACGTGAAATCATGCACAGACCCCTATGAAGAAATGATGTGCACAGTGCAAGAATCCATGTGATTATGCACTTTTTCACATGAGAAATTGTAGAGGAAGATGCGAAATCTTCAGGTCTTCATGCAAAAATCTGGAAACCTGTACGAATAGAACAAAAAAATGTAGAAAATATAGAAAATATAGAAAATGAGGCTAGAAAAATTAATTTTTTGAGCCCCATGATGTGCGCTAGAAATGTATATGTGAAATTGGGGGCTTCTAATCTTCACATACACTTCAACATGGTCATTACCTATGAAATCATCCTGAAATAAACATTGTATTATTTATTCAAAAAGTCTAATAGAACAACCTATCACCTTCTAACTAGAAGGATTATGCCTTTGCTCTTAAAATGAGAAATGAGCAACTAGACCTCTAGAACGAGGGATTTATGCAGCTAAATGAAAGTGCAATTAATCTAGATGAGAGATGCAATTGTTAATCTAAGAAATGAAGAAGCATAGTATGCTAAATGGATGCATATTTAAAATCTAAATGATAGTACAATGAAAGAAATAAAGCTATGCAAATGTGAGCAAAGTGAGTAAGAATTTCAGCATAAGTTCGATTCAAATTCCAAAATTCATCCTCTGTAATGAGGAATGGAGAGCTTCTTTTATAGAATTCAAGAGGTGATCGACAACTGAGATTGATCAAAATGGACTGTCAAGATTAAAGATGAGAGCCAGTCATTAAAGAAATTTCCTCATGAAAAGGGAGTTGATTGGTTGCATTTGAGTGATAAAAGGAGATAACAGGTTCCTTTTTGAGTGATAAAAGGAGTTAACTAGTTCCTGTTAGAGTAAATAATTAATTTACTAATTATTTATTCTATTACTTAAGCTCACTTAGGTAAATGCATTTTATTTATTAGTTATAGTCTAGGATTTTGTTATAAGTTGTTGACAATAAGAGAATTTGTTCTCTCCTAAGTCATACTTATCCTCTCACATTGTTCGAGGACTTTCCACCTTATGTGGATGTATGCTTAGTTGTCACACTTATCTCGTAGCATCTTCTAGCTTGTTCTAGGAGATTCCTTGAGGCTTTTATAAACAACCTCTCCCTCATTGTATTTCACAACATATCAATATCACATATTGCATATTGTAAATACATATTTTCTTGTGTTTGCATATTTTCTCTCTCATGTCCACTTAGGGTTTTTCCCTAGCTCCACACTCTTCTCTCCTTGGCTTCCCTTTGATAGGTTTTCACATGCAGGTGATCTTGAGTATCTTCAGAGTTGGATTTCATCAAATCCAACATGGTATCAGAGCCTCCCTATTGTTGCTTCGTTGAAGGATTTTTGAAGCCGTGATTTGGAGTCACAAACCCTAGTTTGTTTGTGCATTTTTCTTCAAATCAGGGGACAACAATTTTTCAAAGCACATTGGGTCCAAATGGATGTTGCCATTGGATTTAGAAGAGGCTTTTCAACTAGGATCCATATAAAATTTGTCAATTTTGGAGACAAGGCTCCGAGAGGCAAAAAAAATTTAGTTCTAGGGCTTTCCGTACGATTGTACGGACGATTTCGACATCAATTTTTTTTAAAAAAAATTATGTAGGGCCGCACCACCATGGCATCGGCTAGTGGCCATTGTGGGGCCGCCCGCGTACAACCCACGCTCCACTAGGGACTGGCCATGCCACCTGAGCTACACCCAACCTCTGTCGCAGCCCGAGCACCACCCATTTTGCTGCCTCTACCAGCGGCCCCTTTGCTCTGCCACTCCTGCGCCACCTCTGCAAGGGTTGCACTGCCAGTCTGCAGCTCCGACAACCCTTACACAGTTGGTGCAAGCGGGGATCCTTTGACTAATCAATGTTTGACATGTCGACGACCATTTGGAGTGACATGTGTGCATCTTCTACACCACCAATCACAGTCAGCTGCACACGTAGGATCTTGCTCAGCGTTTCTGCATGTGACACATGGTAGTGGTGCCATGTGGACCTGCCACGTCAGCCTGCCACATGGACCTACCACATGGCATTCTTTTTTTGCACTGATGATTGATAGGCCATCAAATTTATGATAGTGAAATGTCGATGTCAGCATGATGTCAGCACTGCATCATCCACTAGTACCTCTCCTAGGTCCTTTTTGACCTATCTTCAATTTTTTGGCCATAACTTGAGCATACGGAGGTATTTTTCCGATCTAAAAGAAGCGTCGAAAAGCTGGTTCTGAGAAAGAGACATTGGTGTAAGTATTTTTAGATTTTGATTCTTTTTTATTACCTATTTTTTTAGTTGAAGTCTAAAGTTGTGTTTTTGACTTCGACATGCATATCTTTTGCGTCCCATGTCAATTTTTTGAAAATTTTATATTTTTGAAAAGCTGGTTCTATCACCTTTTTAGAAATGTGGTCCTTTTTCTTAGATTTTGACCCATGCTCTTTCTATCATATTTTTGACATTTTTACTATATGGTGGATATCTTGAGTGTTTTAGGCCAGAGGATCATTTTCTTGGCATGATTTCTTTTGTTTTAGGCTATCCTTTCTTTTGAGTTAGCCTTTTCTTTGTTCTAATCATTGTAGCTATCATTTTGAAGCACTTTTATGTATCACACTGAGATAAAGTGCCACTCTTGCATTCTAGGTTCATGAACGTTGTTTTTGAGTCAGTTGTACATGCACTATTTTTATAAAGCACCATGGGGGGAATAGTTGTTTGCTATTTTAGGCATTCTCCCTTTGTAAAGTGAGCATCCCTTCCACGACATTAGCCCCATGTAGCATCAGTGTGACCGTGTCTGTACCTCTTCCTCTCTTATCATTCTTGGTTCATTTGCAGGAGACTTTGGCCCACCTTTTCAGTTGCATGTCATCTCACCCCGTCTGCATTAAGGGGGGGCTATGTTGTTGTTCTAATACATCCTTGGTTCAATGGTTCATTAGTGTGAGCTATGTATTCAGTGGTTGATCATATATACAAGGCGATTGTAGTGGCTAGCTACCTATGCATTTCAGTGAGATGGATCATCTACCAAATAGACATGCTCAGTTCATGCCTTCTTCCATGGAAGTTCTTCAGACCAAAAATTTCTTCTTAATGGCAAATTTTCAACTCTTCTTGCTTTAGTGATGTTCTTCATGATCACTCCTTGTTCTTGTTTTAAGGGGACATCCCCCTAGTTGGAGGCTTCTTCAGTTCTTCACTAGGTTACCTATTTTTAGGGAGGGTTTTTCCCACGTGGTTTTCTCTCTTTCCCCATTTACAGAGGTTGCATCTCTTTGCATTTGTACTTGGGTACCTAACATGGCCTCGTTGTTGGGACCTATTCTGCATTCTGCATTCTGCATTTCTTAGTTTTGTGAGCTTAAGGCATTTCCCTAAGTTGCACTTAAGGGGGAGTGTTAGAGTAATTAGTTGTTTGCACTTATTAATTAAATCACTTTGGTTTAATTAATTAAGTTGCCTATTACTCTTGTTTTCTTAAGCTATCTTGTAGGTGCATATAATTAATATTTTATTAATTATATTATGCAACTTAACTTTTTTAGTATTTAGTTTCCCTTTTTGGGTTTCGTGATTCCTTTATAAGGATTCACAGCTTTGTAATTATGCATTCCATTTTAATTCACTTATTGGATTATATGAGATATTGCTCTTTGCATGTCTATAAGATGGATCTGGCTTTTTGGCCTCCATAATTTTTTCTTGCTTATGTTCTTTGCTTCATCCATGTGACAAGGTTATGCATGCAGGTGTTCTTGGGATATTAGTTTTTCACCTAATCTAACATGGTATCAGAGCAAGCTTGTTGCTCGCTGTTCGTGGTTTGTTGAAGCATTTCAGAAGCTGCATTTTTTAAGGGTTTCAGAAGCTTTTTATGTGGATTTAGGGGGGACTTTTTTTTTTGGTCACTTTGGGCTCAAACGGACATCACCGTTGCACTTAGAGCACCCAAAAACCCTAGAATCCATATAAAATTTGTCCATTTTGGACACCGTTGGTCTGGGAGGCAAAAAAAATTTGTTTGACAGGGCCATACGACCCTCTACACGTAATTTGAGACGCAAAAATCAAAAAAAAATTTGCAAAAAAATTGATTTTGTGGCTATTTTAAGCCGCCACGGTTAAGAAACCGCAGCGGAGCCACTAGCAGTGACCGCTGCGGTCACCACTGGCGGTCTGCCAGCGGCCCGCAGCGGCTCCGCCGGCGGTTCCCACCACGGCCCCGCCGCAGCCCCACCCGTAGTGGCCTCCGCCCTCCCACCACTCGGCCACCGCTCCACCGGCGGTGCGGTGGTGGTGGAGGTTTTTTATTTTATTATTATTTTATTATTAAAAAAATAATAATTTTTTGCATTTTAGAGAGCCTGGAGGTTTTTTTTCATAACTTGAGCATACGGACGTGTTTTTTTGATTCAAAAAATGCGCCGAAAAGCTAGTTCTGAGATGGAGATGATAGTACAAGTGTTTTTGGTTTTTGATGCAGTTTGGTTTCCTGTTTTGGCAGTCAAAGCCAAATATTTTGTTTTGCCTTCCGGGAGCCATATCTCGCTCATTCAGACTCTTATCTGGGCTCACCAGATATCGTTGGAAAGCTGGTTCTATGAGTTATTCAATTGCAAAGGTCTTTTATCCAGATTTTTCTCAAAGTTCTTTCTCCTCCGAGTTTTGCACTTTTGCACTCTGGCGGATTACTTGGATTCTACAGGTCTTGGGATCTCTTCTTCTGTTCTTTTGGCTCACTCTTCTTTCTGACTTCTGAGCATTGTATGCTTCTCTTCTGTTGCATTCTTTTTTCTGTAAACGCACTGAGATAAAGTGCCTACTTTTGCATATCTGGGATCTTGTACACCTTGTGTTTGTTTGTACTCACACTCAGTTATAAAGTGCCATGGGGGGTCATGATGTTTTTCCATTTTGTGCTCATCCACCTTTGTCAAGTGAATTTTTCTTCCACGACATTAGCCCATCTTGTGCTTATACTTATATTGCACTGTTGGTGTTCCTGATTCTTCTTCTTGCAGATGTTTTTGGCATTGCGTTTTAGTGTTCCTGTCACCCCTCTCCCTGTTCAGCATTATGGGGGGGTTCACCTGTTGGCTCTTTTGCTTCCTTGGTTCGGTTGAGTGATCTACATATTCAATTTTTGTTCCCATGTACTAGGCGGATGTAGTGGCTAGGCACCTATGCATTTCGGTGAGATGGTTCATCTACTATATAGACACTCATTCATTCCTACTTTTAGAGGTCACCTCTTCGATTGATCAGCTCTTCAGAATTTGTCTTCTCTACCTAGTCATGCACTATTTCAGTGGGGGTTCCAGCAGTTTCTTCTGATAGTGTTTGCAGCTTCATGCTTCGGAGATGCTTCATGCTCTTTTTTGTTCCTCTCTTTGGGACATTTCCTAGATTGGAGGCTTAGTTTCCTTCATCTAGTTCTTTTTCTTGTATTTGGGTACCTAATCAGGCCTTGTTGTTGGGACCCATCTTTTCCTGCTTTCTTAGTTGTGCTAGGTTAGCTTACCTCCTGAGCTTCGCTTAAGTGGGGGTGTTAGAGTAATTAGTTGTTCGCACTTATTAATTAAATCACTTTGGTTTAATTAATTAAGTTGCCTATTACTCTAGTTTTCTTAAGCTATCTTGTAGGTGCATATAATTAATATTTTATTAATTATATTGTGCAACCTAGCTTTTTAAGGATTTAGTTTCCCTTTTCGGGTTTCGTGATTCCTTTACAAGGATTCACCTCTTTGTAATTATGCATTCCATTTTAATTCACTTATTGGATTATATGAGATATTTCTCTTTGCATGTCCATAAGATGGATCTGGCTTTTTGGCCTCCATAATTTTTTCTTGCTTCTGTTCTTTGCTTCATCCATGTGACAGGGTTATGCATGCAGGTGTTCTTGGGAGATTAGTTTTTCACCTAATCTAACAGGGAGTGTTAGAGTAAATAATTAATTTAATAATTATTTATTCTATTACTTAAGCTTACTTAGGTAAATGCATTTTATTTATTAGTTATAGTCAAGGAGTTTGTTATAAGTTGTTGACAATACGAGAGTTTGTTCTCTCCTAAGTTATACTTATCCTCTCACATTATTCGAGGACTTTCCACCTCATGTGGATGTATGCTTAGTTGTCACACTTATCTCCTAGCATCTTCTAGCTTGTTCTAGGAGATTCTTTGAGGCCTTTATAAGAAGCCTCTCCCTCATTGTATTTCACAATATATCAATATCACATATTGCATATTGTAAATACATATTTTCTTGTGTTTGCATATTTTCTCTCTCATGTCCGCTTAGGGCTCTTCCCTAGCTCCACGCTCTTCTATCCTTGGCTTCCCTTTGACAGGTTTTCACATACAGGTGATCTTGGGCATCTTCGGAGTTGAATTTCATCAACTCCAACAATTCCTTTTTGAGTGATAAAAGGAGTTAACTGGTTCCTTTTTGAGTGATAAAGGAAGTTAACTAGTTCCTTTTTGAGTGAATATTTAATTTAATAAAATAGAAGATGACCTCATAAATGGATAACTTTAACTAATTGAATAATTAAATTCAATAATTAAAAAGAGGAGATATCTTATTAAATTAAATGTATTTAATTCCTTTGTATATTAATTAAATGTATCTAATTAAAGTATAACACTTATAATTAAATTAAATTAAATCAATAGGTTTATGTTGCTAATTTGAGTCGATATTTAAGAATTAAATAAATAATATGATTAATGTAGATTAGGATATTCTACATTTGACACCTAGGTCAAGTAGCGATTATCATAATTAGAATTGCCTAGTAAAATAGGACTTAGAAATAATTGAATAAACCAAAGTTGGTTAATATGGCAATGTGCCAATTTTGAGGTATTACAATACCATAACATCATAATAAAGGAATGTGTCAAATGAAAGCTAACATCATCTAAACATGATATCCATACATTCCAATGAAAGAACAAATCATGAAAAAACATAGTCTGGAAAACCTGAAATACCAAGTAAACATCAAACATCAGTCTCAACTAGAAATATACCATCTCTATACATCGGTCCCTAACAGTGGTGTAGGTAGCTATGCCTCCCAACCACGTTGAACCTGTAGGTCTACTATTGTCATGTTGAGGAAGATAATGATCCAACCACAAACACATATAAAGAAAACGTCCATGGCTAACACTCAAGGTAGACAATAAAATGACTAAAACCAAGATCATGAGACAATGCAAGTGGATCGAGTCTTGGTCGAACACTCTATGCATTAACTATGTAGGGCCTATAGTGGAGAGTAATATGCTTGAGACTGCCAAGCTAAAACTAGTGTGAAAACACTCTCAAGGTACTCCTTTGGAGGCCATGTTGTTTAGTGTGGAGCCTGATTAGTCCCCAAGTGGGAGATTGTTAGTATGTGATGACTAATAAGGAAAGTACTATTCGTAGATTCATCACTAAAGTAATGGCTAATTTATGGCCAACATGTAGTAACCCTAAAGTGGTTTAATACTTGTATAAAAGGGCTTAGGGTTAGGGTTATTCTATATAATGGTGATGTGAAATAGGTTCTTGTAGTGGTATTGAGCTATAAGGGATTACAGATTGTAATCAGGTTGTAATCACTAGATTGTAATAATATCGAACTTGCTGTTTAATGGACATAGCCTAGGGATTGGGTGAACCATGTTAAATCTTGGTTTCTTGTGTTCTTTTTTGTGTGATCTATTATTTTTTTATTATTGGTTATATTTGCATGTAATTGTTATTTTCTGTCCCTAGTTTAATCCTAACAAGTGGTATCAGAGCTTAGTTATTTTTTCAATTATCTTTTGTAGGAAAGTCTTACAGTTGAGTGGGAGTCTCACGATTGAGTGGGAGTGATGGCAAATGAGGGTAAGCTGAGGATTGATAGGTTTAAAGGGTAGAACTTCTAGTTATGGAAGATGCAAATGAAGATTATCTTTATCAGAAGGATTTATGGAAGCCGTTAGAAAGCAAAGCCAAGCATTAGGGATCTATGTCAAATGATGAATGAGATCTTTTGGACAGAAAGGCACTTGGAAGTATTTGATTATGCCTGGCACCATCAGTGGCATTTAATATTACAAAAGCAAAGACAACAGAAGAGTTGATGAAAACCCTAGAGACACTGTATGAAAAGCCCTCCACTTCAAACAAGGTATTTCTCATGAAGTGTTTATTTAATATGAAAATGGCAGAAGCTGGATCTTTTGTAGATCATTTAAATGAGTTTAATACTATTACTAGTCAGTTATCTTTGGTATCAATTTTGATGAAGAAATTAGGGCTCTCTTGATTTTGTGTTCTTTTCCTAAAAGTTGGAATGGCTTGATAATGGTTGTGAGTAATTTTGTTCCTAGATCTAGTACCCTAAAATATGATGATGTGATTGGTGTTGTTTTGAGTGAGGAAACTCGTAGGAAATCCTCAAGTGAATCTACATCAAGAAGTGCTTTGAATGCACAAAGCAGGGGTAGAACAACTGAGAGAGGGAGTAATTATAGAAATCATGAGAAATCAAGAGGAAAGTCAAAGGGGAGGAGGTCTCAATCAAGAGGACCAAACGACCACTAGTATTGTGGGAAACCAGGTCATAAAAAGAAATATTGTTGGAATTGAAAGAAAAATTAAAGAGATAAACCACATGGAGACAAGGAGGCAAATTTGGTAAGTGACATATCCAAAGAGGATGCTTTGCTTCTATCTTTAGAAAGTGTTGATTCATGGGTTTTAGATTCTTGTGCTTCTTTTCATGCTACACCACATAAAGGTTATTTCACTGATTATGTCCAAGGGGATTTTGGACTTGTTTATTTGGGGGATAATGAACCATGTCAGATTGTTGGAAAGGGAAAAATTAACATTAAGTTGCAAAATGGGAATCATTGGCTATTACATGAGGTAAGACATGTTCCAAGGCTAAGTAGAAATTTAATTTCAACAGGGCAACTCGATGATGAGGGTTGTGTAGTTTCATTTAATGATAAAAATTGGAAGGTTTCAAAAGGTTCCCTTGTAGTAGCAAAAGGTGTGAAAGTAGGCACCTTATATCTTTGTACAGGTCATATTGTTCCTTCTACTTTAATTGCTTTAGAGAAAAATGAACGTTTAGGAAAAATTGTAGGGAGAACAAATAGTTGTTGTAGATTCTAATACAACACTATGGCACAATAGACTTGGGCACATGATTGAGAAAGGTATGAAAGTACTTCATTCAAAGAAAGTTTTACCAATTTTGAAATGTATTAATATGGATTTTTGTGAAGTTGTGTGTATGGAAAATAAAAGAGAGTGAGTTTTGTGAAGACTGGGAAGGAAAACAAAAAGGAGAAATTAGAGCTTGTGCATACTAGTGTATGGGGATTGGATCAGTTATCTTCCCTTGGTGGCTCTCATTATTATGTTACATTTATTGATGATGCAACTAGAAAAGTATGGGTTTATTTGCTTAGACAAAAATATGATGTATTTCAAACTTTTAAGAAATGGAAATGCTTGGTTGAAAATGAGATTGGTAAGAAATTAAAATGTCTCAAATTTGATAATGGTGGTGAGTATTGCAATCATGAATTTGAAGATTATTGCTACACTAATGGTATTTGTAGATAAAAAATTGTTCCAAGGACTCCACAGGAAAATGGAGTGGTTGAACGCATGAATAGGACTATAATAAAACGTGCAAGGAACATGAGGTTGCATGTTAGGTTTCCTTTACACATGTGGGCATAGGCTATCAATATTGTTGTATATTTGATTAATAGAGGTCCCTCTACTCCTTTGGGCTGACGTATTCCATAGAAAGCATGGACTGGTAAGAAGGTGAGTTTTTCTTTTCTCAAAACCTTTAGTTGTGAAGCATTTGCTCACATAGATTCTGAAAATAGAACCAAGTTGGAAGCTAAGTCAAAGAAATGTGTATTTGTTGGATATGACATTAATGAATTTGGTTATAGGCTTTGAAATTTTGAAAATCATAAAATTGTAAGAAGCAAGGAGGGATGTCATATTCAGTGAGAAAGTGTTGTACAAAGATCTGTTGCAAAAACATGAGAAGAAAGAAGATGATTATGTAGTGCTAGATGATACTCCAAAAGCTGATGTTCTAGCCATTCCTTATGATGTGCAACGACCACAACAATAAATACCACACACATCGATGAATGTTAGATGGTCAACAAGGCAAATTAGACCTCCATAAAGATTCTCTCCCTCTTTGTATTCTATTTTACTTACTGATGTTGGTGAACCTGAAAGTTATGATGATGCTGTGCAGGTGGGTACTAAGATTCAGTGGGAGTCTACAATGAAAGAAAAAATGGACTCTTTGCTAAAGAATAAGACATGGGATTTATGCAAGTTGCCTGTAGGTAAAAGAGCTTTACAGAATAAGTGGGTTTACAGGTTGAAAGAAGATGAAGGAGGCCAGAAAAGATTTAAAGCCAGGTTAGTTGTAAAAGGATTTGCATAGAAAAAGAGCATTGATTTTGATGAGATATTTTCTCTTGTTGTTAAGATGATTTCTATCCATACTATTTTAAGTCTTGTGGCTACTGAAGATTTGCATTTGGAGTAGCTTGATGTTAAAACAACCTTCTTTCATGGTGATTTGGATGAAGAGATATATATGGCTCAGCCATAGGTATTTGTGGTCAAACGTAAGGAGAACTTATTGTGCAAATTGAAGAAAAGTTTATATGGCTTGAAGCAAGCACCTCGACAATGGTATCTGAAGTTTGAAAATTTTATGCATGAGCATGGTTACAATAGGTTTCCTTCAGATCATTTTGTCTACTTTAAGAGGTTGGATGATGATAGCTACATTATTTTATGTTTATATGTTGATGATATGCTTGTAGTTGGGTCTAACATGGATCATATTAAGGGGCTAAAATGCCAATTGGCACATGCATTTGCTATGAAGGATTTGGGGGCATCAAAACAAATCCTTGGTATGAAGATTTCCAGAGATATGAATAACAAAACATTGATGCTATCTCAGGTTGATTATGTTGAGAAGGTGTTGCAACGTTTCTCTATGGAGAATGCTAAAGCTGTCAGCACACCTTTACCTAGTCATTTGAAGTTGACTAAGGAGATGTGTCCCAAGACAAAGGAAGAGGAGGATAAGATGTCCAAGTTACCCTATGCTTTAGCTATAGGAAGCTTGATGTATGCTATGGTATGTACTAGGCATGATATTGCACATTCAGTGGGAGTCGTTAGTAGGTATATGAGTCATCCAGGAATTGAGCATTGGAATGCAGTCAAATGGATTCTCAGATATTTGAGAGGAACATCCAATAAATGTTTACACTTTGGGGGCTCTACTACTAATTTACATAGCTATGTTGACTTAGATTGGTAGGGGATATTGATACCAGGTAGAGTACTATAGGTTATGTCTTTACTATTGGTGGGGCAGTTGTGAGTTGGGTTTCTAGGTTACAAAAGGTTAATGCTTTATCCACTATAGAGGCAGAGTATGTAGCTACTATAGAGGCAACCCAGGAGATGATATGGATTTAGTTCTTGTTGGAAGAATTTGGACATCCTCAAAAGGATAATTATTTGTACATAGATAGTCAGAGTGTCATTCATCTTGCAAAGAATTTAGTTATGCACTCAAAGACCAAAGACATATAGTTGTGGTACCATTTCATTCAGTCAGTTTTGGAGGATGGACAATTAAAGCTGGAGAAGATACATACAAATGACAATCCAACATATATGTTGACAAAGGTAGTAACAAGAGAGAAGTTGAACTCCTCTACAGCTTTGGTTCATCTTCTAGACTAAACTTGAATAAAAGAACAACATAGTCCAGGGTAGTTTGATCTAGTGGGAGCCTCATGGAGTAGCAAAATCACTACAAGATCAGTCTCCAAGTGGGAGATTGTTGCTTAGTGTGGAGCCTGATTAGTCCCTAAGTGGGAGATTGTTAGTATGTGGTGACTGATAAGGAAAGTACTATTTGTAGATTTTCCATTTGTAGATTCACCACTAAAGTAATGGCTAATTTATGGCTAACATGTAGTAACCCTAAAGTGGTTTAATACTTGTATAAAAGGGCTTAGGGTTAGGGTTGTTTTATATAGTGGTGATGTGAAATAGGTTCTTATGGTGGTATTGAGCTGTAAGGGGTTACATATTGTAATTAGGTTGTAATCACTGGATTGTAATAATATTGGACTTGTTGTTTGTTGGACGTAGCCCAAGGATTGGGCGAACCACGTTAAATCTTGGTGTCTTGTGTTCTTTTCTGTGTGATCTATTATTTTTCTATTATTGGTTATATTTGCATGTAATTGTTATTTTATGTCCCTGCGTTAATCCTAACAGGCCATCACACTAGTGCAAAAATATTCTCAAGGTACTCCCTTGGAGGTCATCGCTAAGTGTTCTCGAAATCAAACTGTAAGACACTCGCCCTCGGATAAACCATACAAACATCACATTTTAATTATCTTACTATTATTACCCAATTAATTTTTTTAGTTATCACTTAATTTGGAACTTCTTCACACCAACTTGGGAAATAGTCATGAGGTTATGAGAGAAAACCCTCCATTGCCTACCCTATACACCCACACTCATCACACAATGAGTGCCTGTAGGCAATGCATATTCCCAACCCAACCCTAATGAATATAACTCCACCGAATGCAATCAGGAGTTCAAGTCTTGCAAGCACCCAAAAAATGCATGTGCTCATGTGTGGGCACACCAACATCATGAAGATCATAAAACAAGGGCAGGATGAGAACACAAGCAAAATAGCACTTAACTAGCCTATATCTAGGAGTAAGGATTCTACATGAATCCCAATAAATAATAAAACCATACATAATAAACTCACTCAAACAATCTCAATTTGGGAGTACAGATTCTATACGAATCCCAATGATGCAACCAAACATCATGAACTCACTCAACCGGCCTCAATCTGGGAGTATAGATTCTACACGAATCTTAGCATCCATGAAATAACAAGTGCTTGACCAGAAATAATAACACTAGATATAAAATCACTCAATCGAACACAAAGTCAAGAGCACAGATGTAACACATATCCCAATGCAAACATAAAAATGCAACAGTGGTTGGATGGACACCCTACAAACAATCCAAGTCCATGACCAATATCATGCCAAGAAAACTTGAGAAAACTAGGTGACACACAAATCAAGGCAAAAATCTCAAAACTAAAAAACTTTGAAATTAAAACCCATTTGATCTTAGGGCACAAAAGCCATGGATATCAAATAAAATTGGGGTTCGGAGTCCATATGCAAAAATGACTAGCATAACAATGTAAAACCCCAAATGCCCACCACAAAATATAGAGAAATTCTCATACCCGCCCAACCGGGTAGAGCTAGCATAAAGAAATGGAGGGGAACACTAGTTCTCAACCTCCTAACAAATGATTACCAAAGATGGACGCTGAAACAGAGCTAAAACAATAAAATGAGAGAGCCCTACCTCACAGTCAAAAGGACAAATACAGAAACATGAGAAATAAAATAAAAGCCCTATGAAAACTATCAAAAGTCACAATAATCTAAGGTTTTTCGAAGCTAGACCCAACGAGACCAATCTCATGATGGTCCCATGCCTGTAACTCCCACAACAAACAGAATAGTATTTCCTCATGAAGAGGATTTGAAATTTTCTCTCAAATTTATATTTCAAAAAATGAGAAGCGAAAAATAAAATTTCTTTTTGGATACTTATTCACTTTTCGAGTGAATAAAGGATTAGGGTAAATAACTAGGTCACCTAGTTAAACCCTAAATCCACCCAAATGAAAATAGGTTATTCCAAGTACATGGAATTCCACAAAGGCAAAGTTGTTAGGAATTAAATTAAATAAGATAAAGCCCAAAATTCCCTTAAACCAAAATAAACAAAATCCCTTAATAACTTTCATGACAAATACAAACCTCTAAATGTACAGACATGGTCACACGACTAATCACATAATGCAAATGAGTTCTGAATTTATTAAATCATGAGAAGGTTTAATTTAAACAATTAAACAAGATACGTCGACCATACATGGACGACATTGGTTAGATATGAACAACTGAATCACTAACTCCATGTGCCACTGCCAGGGACATAAATCCTACACACTAAACAACATGATCAAGTACAATTGCATATAATAATGTAGTCAAAGTGGTAAATGCATTAAATAACATAATTTAACCATTTATTTAATTGTACTAAAATAATTCATTTACATCACTCACTTTTGCATAAAGCATCACAAAGAAAGAATGAAGTAAATAATCATAGCATTAAATTCAACATATAAACATAATTAGAGGATATGACTAAATATCGGATAACCATATATCATCATAAAACATATTGTCATCTCAAAAAAGGCATCATCATGCAAATATGATCAACTGAACAACATAGTAATTTAACATGGACAATTCATTTCTAATTATTTAAACATTTAATAATGGTTGTTTAAACAACATAAAAAGGCACTTAAAACACATAAGTGAACATGGTTAAATACATGACTAACCACTGCTACAGGGACCTAGTCCAATGTAGCAGGATAATAATACACAGTGCAATCTTTGCACACATCAGAGGGTAATCACAGAACAACTTCATGATACCATAGCAATCCTAGTAACCACTAGCACAAACCTCAATGAAACCATTGAACACATCATAATCTCATAATCAACCATTAACATAACCAAAGCATCTGATACAATAACATAAATCTAATCAACTCAAGGGTGTAGATCATTCATGGTCCCAATCACGATCACTCATCGAGCAAGATCATCAAGGTTGCATCCATCAGGATGACTTACAAAAATCAAATGGGAGAGGCACCACACTAGCAGCCACTTTGGGCTCCGACCTCCATTGCAAGCCATTTCCATAGATATGCATATAGACTACCTTCCTAAAACTCATAAACCACAATTGTGTCCCATACCAAAAAAGTAATATTGATCAAATTTGGTTCTTTAACAAGCGACCCAAAAATAACATTGGTTCTCAAAACCCAAGTTCTCATAAATGCTCAATAGCATAAGGCTCATAAAATATAAATCTCAATTTAGATCATAAAGTTCATCATGACAACCAATCAAATAATCATAAAAGAAATCTCGAAAACACCTCTAGTGCACATCCTAACTTGGCCAACTAAACAACCCACAAAGAAGAACCATCACAAAAATAAACATCACACGACTATAAATAAAATATAGAAAACACATAGTTTTTAGCGATATGATTTAATTCCATCAATTTCTCTTGTTTAGTTTGAGTCATAAGGATGTGTTTCGAAATAAAGTAAGATTATAAATGTTAATATAAATTGTTATGCTAATATACTTATTTAAATCAATAAGCATTTGAATATCAATTCTCTTTGTGCATATAAAATATCATGCAATATTATCATGTTATTAATTTAAATAATCTTAAATCATGAATGATTTAATTAATAATATAAGTGTATATTATTAGATTAAATATTAATATCAATTTCATTTCTAAAATATTAATTTGACTTATATTTAAGTCCAATATTAATATTTACTTTTCCTTTAATTCATAATGCAACTAGAGATAACTCAAATTTGAAATTTTAATTTTAATTATGTTATTTATAATTTCTCTCATACTATTAAATATTCATAATTAGAAGATTATATAATGAACTCCACTATAACTTCTCTTAAAATATAACTAAATCATAATTATATATTTATTAATTTTCCATTTATATTAATAAATATAAAATCATTTATATGCAACTAATAGTTTAACTAAACTTAAGGATTCTTTAATACCAACATCCACTTTATAACTAAATAAGTAATATCAAATAATTTTTGAAATTAATAAATAATAATTTATTTTTTAAAATTTAAATTAACTTTTTTTTTAAAAATTTCAAAATTAATAAATAATTCCATTTTTTAAATAATAAATTTTAAATTAATAAATAAATCCAAAAATCAAATTATATTTTTATAAGATAAAAATAAACATGCAATCAATATTTCACATTCCTTTGATCTCTCAAATCATGCAACCATAATATACTTAGTTTTATATTTTTAGTATATTTGTTTTTGCATGCATGTATAAGTTTATTACAACATGCTTTCCTCTCAATTAATATTTTGTTTTTACCAATAAATTTTGCAATTAAATTATTTCATATGTAAGAATAATATTTATCCTTATTTAGAAAATTCATGATAATCACATGGTTCTAATAAAAAATTTAAAGTTGAAACCCTAACATTTCAATTTGTTGTTTCTTCCAATTTTCTGTAATCGAATTTTCCCTATATTAGAAATAAGTTTAAAAGAATACGGTCATAATAATTTTCTATAGATTTTTCATAGTCAAGTTTTCTTGATTAATAAGTTTTTATTTTCAAAATCTACAACATAATTCTTTATCCAAAAATTCCATATCCCTGATTCCACTGCTAAACTCTTTAAGAAAATTCTGAAAGATAGACAACTCTTCTTCCAAAATCAGGAGGACAATGTATTTTGGGCCCCAACACATGATGGAAAATATTTAGTCAAATTAGGGAAAATTACATTCAATAGAGTGGTGGATATTAGGATGAAAAGGAGAGCTTTTTTGTTTTGCTGGAATGATTGCACATTGCCTAAAGCTAGTTGTTTCTCATGGCTTGCCCTTAGAAAGAGACTGTTGAATAGTGATAGGCTGGAAAAAATAATAGTACCAAAATATTTTAAGTGCTTTCTTTGTCAACAATTTCTTGAGGATGATGATCACTTGTTTCTTCAATGTGATTTTGCATAGCTTTGTTGGAAGTTTGTTTTGAGCAAGTTGAACTTTGTTATGTCGCTTCCTAACTTTTTGTAGGATCTCTTCAAGTCTTGGCCAATTTTGTACTCAAATCTATATGGAAGTGTTCATCATCTATTATTGTGTTGGGTAATATGGTGGGAAGAAATAAGCACATTTTGGGACAATCCTCCTCTTCAATGGATGTTGTTGTTGTAAACATTGAAAAGTCAATTTCAAAATTAGTTCCAGTTAATATTAAGAATAACTCTTAGAGTATCTTCTTTTCCATTTGGGATGATTTTATGGTTTTGGAAATTTATTTCTCTCCCAATCTTCTTGCATCTCAATGGTAATGTGTGAGGTATGGATAGGACTAAGATCAAATGGCTCCTCTCTGAGCATGAAGTTATAAAAATTAATTTTGACAGAGCCTCGAGAGGTAACCTAGGGAAATTAGGTATCAATATTTGTCTAAGAAGTCACTTTGGGATTCCAATTACTTTGAAATCCTCAACTATTCCACCAGGCACTAATAATAGTGCCAAATATTGAAATCCTTAGCTCTTCCACAACTTTATTACATAGGCTAGTTCTGGCTAGCTCCTTGAAGATCTCCCAAGTTCATGTAGAGGGTGACTCATTGGTTATTATTCAAGCATGTATTAAAAGGACAACTTTTAATCGTAAGTTGACATATATTTTTGTCCAAATATGGAGACTCTTGAATACTTTTGACATCTCTACAATATCTCATACATATCAAGAAGACAATTGTGTTGTTGATTTCCTTTCAAATTTGGGGTGTGGTTGTATTAATTTGGAAGCCCATTCTACAATAGATCGTTTTAGTTTGAATAAGGGGTTGGTTGATCTTCTCAAAAGTGAGCAATGTTTAGGTAAGGAATGCTGATCTTGTTGATGGATAATAATGATTATTTGGATTCATCTTTTTGTAATTAGGCAATGAAACAAGGTTTTCTTCCTAGTTATTTCCTCGTGGAGCCCTTAAACTAGGTTTTATTTTATATATTTGTATATGGTGGCTCTAGCTACGTTTGCCAAAAAAAAAAAATCTTTATCCAAAAATCAATAATAAATTAATAAGCATTATGCAAGTACCCAAGAAGACACGAAGTAGACAGATCTTTCCATAAAATTTTATAAAAAGTTTTCAAACCCTACCTCAAAACCACAGTTAAAATCTAAGACAATCTCTGAATGCATGCAAATCCAAAGCCTCTGAAACTTTCAACAATTCTTTTGATCTAATTCCAAATTTTTGCTCCCAAAACCTATGTCTAGAAATGAGCTTGAATCTCTTAATAAAGAGCTTAACTCTACCTATGGTTTCCGATTTTCAAACATGCAACGGCCTCTCCTTAAAATAAACTTTTATTATTTAATCCTTTCATGCACACTTAAAGAATGTTTTAATTAAAATATTCTTTTATTTTCTTTTCCTCCACTTTATTAATAGTGTAAGCACTATTTAAAGCATAGTCTATTATTTAAATTAATAATAATATCTAAAGCTCATTATTTAAATGCAACTCTAACTTAATTATTATTAATTAAATATTTATAATAAATAAATATTAAATCTTTAATCTTTTAATACTTTAATTATATTTTTATCCATCTTCTTAAATTAGGCTTTTAAATTAAACTTTTTTTTTTGATCAATAAACGGCCGAAGCCTTGATTAAATTATAATTAAATCAAAGTCTTACAGAAAGTCCCCCGTTCTGACAAGCACTAGTAGGGAAGAACAGGGAAAGAAACCCTCCAGTCTTGCCCGGGACCGCAGTCCTCTATTATACATTGATAAAAGGGGCATACCCCAGTTTTTACAATGATAAAAGGGGCATACCCCAGTAGATAATATCACAATTTCAAATTTTCAATACATACAGTTTCGAGGCATACCACTATTATTTACATTTGCTTTCGAGGCGAGTAAAATACAAATATCCTGTTATCTCCAACCTAAAAGAAAGATCTAAAGCAAAAGAATCTGCTTGTATCCATCTTTTGGCTGTCTAAATCTTTCCTATTAAACTGCAACTCTGTTTATAGGAGTACATTCCTTGCCAACCTGTGCCAAATATACCTATCTTTCTAAAAACCTTTTCAAAGGACTGGTTAATCATAAACTGTTTTGTCTGATAATGAAGATCTATCAGCATCTTTACTACAACTTATTTTGGAAATCTATCCAAAAAGTACCTCATCTTTCCTAATTTAAATTCGAAATACAAGAGAGGGAGAGAAAATTAATT